>CM054933.1:4110663-4252822 GCA_029168755.2 Tillandsia fasciculata | reverse complement strand
TACTGCGCGAGTTTTGCGAGCGTTTTGGGCACGTCTCGTTTTGCGTGCCGCTCGAGAACATGCACCGTTTTGCGTGCGGATTCAACAAATATGCACGATTTGGGCGCAAGCTTGGAATACATGCACCGTTTTGCGTGCGAAGTTGAAAAAGGAGCGTGCACCGTTTTGCGTGCTATACAGGTATGTTCTCCGTTTTGCGTGCGGGTTGGACCAATACGCATCGTTTGCGTGTAGATTCTAATGGTTGCATCATTTTTCGTGCAGGCGTAGGAAAAATATGCACCGTTTTGCGTGCAACCCTACAGGCAGAATGTGCACCGTTTGCGTGCATTTCGAGGTACGTGCACCGTTTCGCGTGCAGTTCGTATTGTCGCGCACCGTTTTTGCGTGCCGTCACTAATGTTATGCATTGTTTTGCATGTAGGGTTGGAAAATAACGTGCACCATTTTGCGTGCAACCCCATAGTGAGGCGTGCACCGTTTTGCGTGCAGATTTGAGGTACGTGCACCGTTTCGCGTGCAGATCGTGTTGTCGCGCATCGTTTTGCGTGCCGGCTGATGTGGCGCGCAACATTTTACGTGTGGGTTTTTTTTAATGACATGCACCGTTTTGCGTGCAGGTATAGGGGACGTGCACCGTTTTGCGTGCGGACTCGGCGAATGCGCGCCGTTTTGCGTACAAGCTCAAGAAAACGAGGGAATCGCGTGGAGACCAATTGCAAGTGTCTACAAGCAATTGGGTACACTACAAGGTGGGGATTCTGCCGAAATTGGGTGACCTCTCCCCTTGCTCCCTTGCTTTTTGATCTAGAAGCATGATAGTAGCCTGTTAGAGGCGTTAGGTAATTATGATTAAGATTGCATGTTTAGAGGATCACAGATGAAAAGTGCAACTGTTGGTTGCCCATAACAGATGATATATATGCATGTGTAGAGAAATTTAGAGGAAAAGCGACATTTATGATTTATCCACAATAGGGGATAAACTTGTATGTGTAGATGGACACAGATAAAAAAATGCAACTGTCGGTTGCCAAAAAGGAGATAATTCATTTTCATGTGCAAAGGACTTAGAGGTTAAATATTATTTTATGATGGATAAGAAATAATTGCATGTATAGAAATGGATAATTATGTGATGACTGTGATCATGTAGGGCACAACCCTAGGAATCATGTGACATAAGGGAACAGAACTTGTTGGTAGTAAGACTAGGAGAAAACCTAGTTTAGGGGTTTGACGAGTGACATCAAACATAGGAGCTATCCTAGGAATTAACGAGTGGCATTGTCTTAGGAGATAACCTAAGGACATTGGATAGAGTGATCAACATAGAGTCAGGGAACTCTAGGACATATGTGACATGGAACTTAGGTGAAGGAAACCTAAGGAGAGCTAGTGATCAACATAGAGTCAAGGAACTCTAGGATGAGTATGACATGGAACTTAGGTAAAGGGAACCTAAGGTGATCCAGAGGAGTTTAAACTCACAGACAGGAATTAGAGTCAGTGTAACTCTAAGACAAAAAGTGGAACAGGAGATTAGAGTCAGTGTAACTCTAAGATAAAAGTGGAACAGGAGATTAGAGTCAGTGTAACTCTAAGTTAAGGTGGAACAGAAAAATAGAGTTAAGTTAACTCTAAGATTCAGTAAGGAATCACAAAGATGGAAAAGGTGGATCAAGTATGGAGACATGAAGGGAAAACAGGAAATTAGAGTCAGTGTAACTCTAAGTTAAAAGTGAAATTTGGAAAATAGAGTTAAGTTAACTCTAGGATTCAGTGAGGAATCATGAAAGGGGGATGAGATCCCAAGGTTAAAGAATTAAACAAATACAACCCTAGAAAGTCATAGGGTGTCTGGGCAAATGGATAATAACTTTAACTTCAATTTGAGTTAAAGAAATAAAAGAGAAATTTTTAAGAGTCCAGGACTCTCTAGTTATCCTTATGGCGAGACCTAGGATAAGAGGTAAATTGTTGTAAAAAGGCAAAGTTTAAGAGCAAGCTAAAAGTGGCTAAAAAGTATAAAGAGAATGTAAATGGCGCCTTCGAATTTGAGACTCGTCAAGTGGAGCAGGACTCCCTGGGCAGTGACCCGTCGGACGAGGTACTTTCGAAGGGCTAAAAGTGAAAGCAAGGAGCTAAATGCTCGAAGAAAAGAGAAAGTAAATTGCCAGTGGCAAAATGGAAGCTATAAGCTCGAATAAGAAAGGAAAGCAAGTGTTCAAAAGCAAAGAGGCTAAGAACTAAAATAAAAGAGAAAGAAAAAGAGAAGAAAAGAAAGAAAAATTAAAGATAAAACGGGCGTACCTCCGGGGCGAACGTACAACGGTCAGGAGTTGGACAGGGTCCCTCTCCCGGGCAGCGACCCGTATGACTGGTAGATAGAGTACTCTTGTCAGAGTTGGGCAGTGACCCTGTCGGGCAGTGTCCCGTATGACAAGTCCCCCCGCAGGACGGGGTAACACTTGCGGGTGTTATCGGCAACCTTGGAAATCTTATCTTATGGTAGCAGGACTACCGGGCTCGGGCCCGTTGGATAAGAATTTCTGAGGGTTAACTTGAACTAAAGCACCAGAATCTAAAGAATAAAGAAAGATAGAGTGGCCAAGGTGGCCGGGTTAGTTTGACCCTGTATATAGCGGCATAGTGGCCGAGTTGGTGCTTAGCAGCCTAGTGTGGCTAGACAAGAGTAGTGATGGTTGGTGATTAGACACAGATAGTGTAGTGTAGTGATATGTTATATTGCATAGCTGCATTTTGATATTGAGGATTTTAGTTTCCTAGCACTATTATTATTGCTTCCATTGGACCAAGTGGTGTAGGACATTCTTTCTCGGTGGTTGAACCCACTGGGAACTCTGTCGGAGTTCTCACACCCCTTGGGTGACCCCCCCCACAGGTTCGGGAATGGATGCAGCGGTCGAGACAGATCTGATGCAGACGACAGCGAGGCATACGACAGGGGCAAGGGCCCAGCAGCATAGTGACCTAGAGGGTCTAGCAGAGGTATCCCTTTCTATATATTTCATGAGTGAACCTTGTATGGTGAGGAATTATGTAAAGGAAATGTAATAATTTATTTGCAAGTTCAAAGATGTAAAGTGTAATAAATTGATATTATAGTTCACTCTGGTATACTTTCATTTCCGCATTAGTTATTGAATGAAAGATTTAAATTTATAGTGATTTTTAGTACTCTGATATTGAGCTTCCGCATACACTTGTTGTGTTATTATGGATGCTACCGTTCCTTTCAGGTAGAAAAAGGTTTTACCTGATTGGCGGGTCTGTTGGCGTGCCCGAACCGTACAAATTGGCGGACTCGGGGCGTGACAGATTAGAGTGGTATCAGAGCCTAGGAATAGTCCTAGGTGGTTAGCAAACCTTAGGAGACTCTAGGGTTTAGCACGAGAGAGTGTGTGGATTATTGGGCGAAAGTATTTGATTGGGTTTTGTTGTTCCCAAAAAGGATGTTGGGACTGATCGAGGGCGACGAGCTTTCATTCTTCGGATATTACGTTGGCGGCCGACAACGTAATGTTGGAGATGAAAAGGAGTACCCTCTTATACTTTCGCATGATTGGGTCGACGAGCCTTTTCGACGGTATTTAGATTGCGCATTGCTCAAATGGCTGAATTTGGGCTAATCGTTACGCTGTGGTGTGCATATTGGCGATGACACCACATATGGGGACGCGCTTGTCTTGACTCGAGCCACGAGAGGGCTCTGGGTAGAACAAGGTACACGAGCTGCGATAGAAGGTGACCGCACTCCTTGGTGTGATCCAGCAGCAGGTCAAGCTTCTTGTCGTCAGCAGAAATTTCCCGCCGACAGGGAGGCGGATTTCGACGCCTAAGTGTGGCGTCGATGTGACAGTCGGAGCAGATAGATAGGATCCAGTGGCTGATAGCGCAGCAAGCTGAGGCTGCACAAACAACGTATGAGTATACGGCGTCGCCGCCTGTAGGGGCGACAGTAAAGAGAATGGCAGTGGCCGCCGAACTCTTGTCGGCGCAGCCAACACCCTCAGCATAGGGTGTTTTAAGCTTGTGTCGGCTAGTTTGCTGGCAAAGTGTGGATAAAAGGTCCAGTGAGAGACCGACTCACAGAGCGTTGGTGATCGCTATGTGCGAGAACCAAGTTAATGTGCCCTGAGGGTTAGGGCAAGAAAGATTTGCGGGCCAGGCGGCGTGAGTTCGCCCCTGATGACGGTAGTGACCGTGTGGCCTATCATTGTGGCTAAATTGCCGCATTGTGGGGTTAGTAAGACCCGGGACAGGTTTCGAGATTCGGAAACCTCGCAAGAGAGCGAGAGTTTTGTGGCGCCGATCCAACGGATCAGCATAATGGCAATGATTGCCACCACTGGGTTTGCGTGTTAAACACCAGAGTTGGTGAGTGATCGTGGTGGTGCCTCAACCCAGTTGGGAGTGGTGTACAGGAGTCATACGCGTGTTTAAGCAAGTTGCTTGACACTGGATTTTTACGAGTTAGCGTGGGGGCATGGGACGCCCAACTGTTTGGGTGCTCATGGAGCACGAGTATCGTTTAGCCAGAGAGAGCTGATTAGGTGGCGTATTAGCCTTTGACCAGTGTGGCCAGAGTTGATATAGAGAGTTTGGGCCGTGGATTGACGACTTGTTAGTTGAGTTTGCTCAGTGGAGCATAGAGGTCGCGTGGCGACGATTAGCGGGTTCGCTTGTGGACGATCCGTGCCTGGACCATGTTTGTGGACTGTGGGCCTGTAGCCCAGTGGGCAGGCGCAGTCAGCTGTGAGAGACAGCGGCCCGAGACCTGATGGCGGGGCATGATAGAGATTTGGTCGGGACGGTAGTCCGAGCGATGACCCGGGGACGTGGAATGCCACGTGTGAGCCTTGAGGCTATTAGTACACTGAGAGTGTGATATGATCAGGCAGTAGTGCTAGTGATGATTAAGGTATTGTAGCTCCTAGTGGAAGTGTTGGGATAGTAGTCCTGATCGAGGATCTACCCGTTTGACGATTGGGTCTGCGTGCTAGTGAGAGCCATTGTATAGTGTTGGACTTGTTGGGCTATAGGCCCTACTGGATCGTGGTCTGTGGACCTATTAGTAGTCTGAGATATCAGGTTAGCTGATAACCTGTGGACACGGAACCCTTGTAACGTGCGTGGGGGTCGAGAGCTCGTGGGTTGGCCTTGCCCTCCCCACTAAATAGGGAGCGACCCAAAAGTGCAGTATATGTAGTCTGTTGCAAATGCAACCTTATTGTGAAAAAATGATGGCGAAATTAAAAGAAGAGGAGATTTCGCAAGAAAAGTTTGGTCGTTCGTGGCAATTGAGAGAGCAAGTATACAACTGTGTCTCTCACCTATTGGGAAAGTGGCCAGACACCAAGCCTAAGTGTCCCGGAGTCGGGATAGGGATCCTGTAATAAGCTGCCCGCTCATGCGTGGGTGAGCTGGCAGTGTAATGCCAATCACGAGGTTCGGTGAGCCTGATAGAGAGGGCAAAGTTTTCCCCCTCTTGATGGAGTAAGAGTCGAGGTGTGACTCAAGTTTCGAGGACGAAACTTATTTTAAGGGGGGTAGGATGTAGTGAACCGGAAATTCGAATATAAATAAATATAAATAAAATGGTATGAAATACTATTTTATTGAGTTAGAAAAAATATAGGAATGATCTGGAAACGAATTGGGCCTAAATTGGGATTAAAATAAGATGTCTCAAATCTTATGCGAGGAAGTGGGCCCAGATGGAAGGTGGAAAATTTACAGTCTCGGAAAATTTCGAGAAAATTACGGGAGCTCCGTAAATGTGTTTTAAGGCCACAGTAAAAGTTTCGCGTTGATCGGACACCCGGATTGAGAGGACGGGCTCCGCCAGCGAATTCAAGGACAGGGGGACTTTTGTCAAATCAAAAAGAGTCCCGAAATCCCCAGCATAGGGTTTGCTGGTGGTTCGGTAACTTTCGGTGGCCTTGACCGTGATTGGACGCGTGTTGGGCCCAAGAAATGGAATTGCGGTGCAACTTGGGCACAAGCGTTGGAAACCGGGCTTAAAAAGGGATCGCGTGGGTCATTAGAGGACCCGTCGCGTGTTCAGAAGGGATTTCGCGTGTTGTCGAAATTAAATTGGGCCTGGGCGAAACGGAATTGAATAATTCCTCTCTGGGCGCCTCCGGGGAATTTTAGAGTTACAATTCGGCAAATTGGGCTTTAGAATTGGACCCGGTGCGAAAAACGGATCAGTGGGCTATCCGGGGAATTCGACAAATTATCGGACGAGAATTTGGAGAAACGGACTTCGTTTCTGGACTCAGCGCGCGAAATCGCTAAGGATAGACTAATTATTTGTTGGATTTGGAGTCCGGTAGGCGTGCGCGCTTTTCGAGGCAAGCGGCACGCAAATCGGAGCATCGCGGCAGAGTCGCGCGTGGCACGGAACCCGAGGCGGCCGCGGCGCGTCAGGCGGGTCAGCGCCGATGTGACCTGACGCGCAGCGCGCGTCAGGTGCGCAGGGGCGCCCTGCGCGCGGGCCACAGGGGGCCGCCACGTGGCGGACCCCTGTTGGCGCTTCACGCGCAGGCGCGTGACCGCGCCCGTGTAACGGGCGCGTGTCACGCGCCTCTGCGCAGGAAGCGCGGCCGCGTGGCGCGCGTTGATGCGGCCACGCGGCCGCCCCTTTAGTGCGGTGGGCCGGGTGCACCCGGGTGAGTGGGGTGCACCGGCCGGTCCACGGTGCACCGTGCACCGTGGACCACCCTCTCCCCCTTTCTCTTTTTTTTCTCCTTCTTCTTCCTCCCCGCAACCCGCTTCTTCTCCTTCTTCGGTTTCTTCTTCAACCGAGAGCGAGAGAGAGTGAGGGAGGAGGTTGGGGAGTGTGCGGCGAGGCGTCGAGGGCTTCGTGGAGCGCGCAAAATTGCTCCGAAGAGCCAGATAGACTACGCGATGCCGTCGAGGTAGGCCGTTTATCATATTTTTGTGGTATTTTCGGCACAGTTTCTACACTTCCCTTTGGATTTTGGATTTGACCCCCTTTGCCACGTGCATGTTAGGGACCCAACTTTTCTGTGCCGTTTTACTGCGCGAGTTTTGCGAGCGTTTTGGGCACGTCTCGTTTTGCGTGCCGCTCGAGGGAAGCATGCACCGTTTTGCGTGCGGATTCAACAAATATGCACGATTTTGGGCGCAAGCTTGGAATACATGCACCGTTTTGCGTGCGAAGTTGAAAAAGGAGCGTGCACCGTTTTGCGTGCTAATACAAGGTATGTGCTCCGTTTTGCGTGCGGGTTGGACCAATACGCATCGTTTTGCGTGTAGATTCTAATGGTTGCATCATTTTTCGTGCAGGGCTAGGAAAAATATGCACCGTTTTGCGTGCAACCCTACAGTCAGATGTGCACCGTTTTGCGTGCAGTTTCGAGGTACGTGCACCGTTTCGCGTGCAGTTCGTATTGTCGCGCACCGTTTTGCGTGCCGTCACTAATGTTATGCATTGTTTTGCATGCAGGGTTGGAAAAAACGTGCACCGTTTTGCGTGCAACCCCATAGTGAGGCGTGCACCGTTTTGCGTGCAGATTTGAGGTACGTGCACCGTTTCGCGTGCAGATCGTGTTGTCGCGCATCGTTTTGCGTGCCGGCTGATGTGGCGCGCAACATTTTACGTGTGGGTTTTTTTTAATGACATGCACCGTTTTGCGTGCAGGTATAGGGGACGTGCACCGTTTTGCGTGCGGACTCGGCGAATGCGCGCCGTTTTGCGTACAAGCTCAAGAAAACGAGGGGAATCGCGTGGAGACCAATTGCAAGTGTCTACAAGCAATTGGGTACACTACAAGGTGGGGGATTCTGCCGAAATTGGGTGACCTCTCCCCTTGCTCCCTTGCTTTTTGATCTAGAAGCATGATAGTAGCCTGTTAGAGGCGTTAGGTAATTATGATTAAGATTGCATGTTTAGAGGATCACAGATGAAAAGTGCAACTGTTGGTTGCCCATAACAGATGATATATATGCATGTGTAGAGAAATTTAGAGGAAAAGCGACATTTATGATTTATCCACAATAGGGGATAAACTTGTATGTGTAGATGGACACAGATAAAAAAATGCAACTGTCGGTTGCCAAAAAGGAGATAATTCATTTTCATGTGCAAAAGGACTTAGAGGTTAAATATTATTTTATGATGGATAAGAAATAATTGCATGTATAGAAATGGATAATTATGTGATGACTGTGATCATGTAGGGCACAACCCTAGGAATCATGTGACATAAGGGAACAGAACTTGTTGGTAGTAAGACTAGGAGAAAACCTAGTTTAGGGGTTTGACGAGTGACATCAAACATAGGAGCTATCCTAGGAATTAACGAGTGGCATTGTCTTAGGAGATAACCTAAGGACATTGGATAGAGTGATCAACATAGAGTCAGGGAACTCTAGGACATATGTGACATGGAACTTAGGTGAAGGAAACCTAAGGAGAGCTAGTGATCAACATAGAGTCAAGGAACTCTAGGATGAGTATGACATGGAACTTAGGTAAAGGGAACCTAAGGTGATCCAGAGGAGTTTAAACTCACAGACAGGAAATTAGAGTCAGTGTAACTCTAAGACAAAAAGTGGAACAGGAGATTAGAGTCAGTGTAACTCTAAGATAAAAGTGGAACAGGAGATTAGAGTCAGTGTAACTCTAAGTTAAAGGTGGAACAGAAAAATAGAGTTAAGTTAACTCTAAGATTCAGTAAGGAATCACAAAGATGGAAAAGGTGGATCAAGTATGGAGACATGAAAGGGAAAACAGGAAATTAGAGTCAGTGTAACTCTAAGTTAAAAGTGAAATTTGGAAAATAGAGTTAAGTTAACTCTAGGATTCAGTGAGGAATCATGAAAGGGGGATGAGATCCCAAGGTTAAAGAATTAAACAAATACAACCCTAGAAAGTCATAGGGTGTCTGGGCAAATGGATAATAACTTTAACTTCAATTTGAGTTAAAGAAATAAAAGAGAAATTTTTAAGAGTCCAGGACTCTCTAGTTATCCTTATGGCGAGACCTAGGATAAGAGGTAAATTGTTGTAAAAAGGCAAAGTTTAAAGAGCAAGCTAAAAGTGGCTAAAAAGTATAAAGAGAATGTAAATGGCGCCTTCGAATTTGAGACTCGTCAAGTGGAGCAGGACTCCCTGGGCAGTGACCCGTCGGACGAGGTACTTTCGAAGGGCTAAAAGTGAAAGCAAGGAGCTAAATGCTCGAAGAAAAGAGAAAGTAAATTGCCAGTGGCAAAATGGAAGCTATAAGCTCGAATAAGAAAGGAAAGCAAGTGTTCAAAAGCAAAGAGGCTAAGAACTAAAATAAAAGAGAAAGAAAAAGAGAAGAAAAGAAAGAAAAATTAAAGATAAAACGGGCGTACCTCCGGGGGCGAACGTACAACGGTCAGGAGTTGGACAGGGTCCCTCTCCCGGGCAGCGACCCGTATGACTGGTAGATAGAGTACTCTTGTCAGAGTTGGGCAGTGACCCTGTCGGGCAGTGTCCCGTATGACAAGTCCCCCCGGCAGGACGGGGTAACACTTGCGGGTGTTATCGGCAACCTTGGAAATCTTATCTTATGGTAGCAGGACTACCGGGCTCGGGCCCGTTGGATAAGAATTTCTGAGGGTTAACTTGAACTAAAGCACCAGAATCTAAAGAATAAAGAAAGATAGAGTGGCCAAGGTGGCCGGGTTAGTTTGACCCTGTATATAGCGGCATAGTGGCCGAGTTGGTGCTTAGCAGCCTAGCGTGGCTAGACAAGAGTAGTGATGGTTGGTGATTAGACACAGATAGTGTAGTGTAGTGATATGTTATATTGCATAGCTGCATTTTGATATTGAGGATTTTAGTTTCCTAGCACTATTATTATTGCTTCCATTGGACCAAGTGGTGTAGGACATTCTTTCTCGGTGGTTGAACCCACTGGGAACTCTGTCGGAGTTCTCACACCCCTTGGGTGACCCCCCCCCACAGGTTCGGGAATGGATGCAGCGGTCGAGACAGATCTGATGCAGACGACAGCGAGGCATACGACAGGGGCAAGGGCCCAGCAGCATAGTGACCTAGAGGGTCTAGCAGAGGTATCCCTTTCTATATATTTCTTGAGTGAACCTTGTATGGTGAGGAATTATGTAAAGGAAATGTAATAATTTATTTGCAAGTTCAAAGATGTAAAGTGTAATAAATTGATATTATAGTTCACTCTGGTATACTTTCATTTCCGCATTAGTTATTGAATGAAAGATTTAAATTTATAGTGATTTTTAGTACTCTGATATTGAGCTTCCGCATACACTTGTTGTGTTATTATGGATGTTACCGTTCCTTTCGGGTAGAAAAAGGTTTTACCCGATTGGCGGGTCTGTTGGCGTGCCCGAACCGTACAAATTGGCGGACTCGGGGCGTGACAGATTAGAGTGGTATCAGAGCCTAGGAATAGTCCTAGGTGGTTAGCAAACCTTAGGGAGACTCTAGGGTTTAGGCACGAGAGAGTGTGTGGATTATTGGGCGAAAGTATTTGATTGGGTTTTGTTGTTCCCAAAAAGGATGTTGGGACTGATCGAGGGCGACGAGCTTTCATTCTTCGGATATTACGTTGGCGGCCGACAACGTAATGTTGGAGATGAAAAGGAGTACCCTCTTATACTTTCGCATGATTGGGTCGACGAGCCTTTTCGTCGGTATATAGATTGCGCATTGCTCAAATGGCTGAATTTGGGCTAATCGTTTCGTTGTGGTGTGCATATTAGCGATGACACCACATAGGGGACGCACTTGTCTTGACTCGAGCCACGAGAGGGCTCTGGGTAGAACAAGGTACACGAGCTGCGATAGCAGGTGACCGCACTTGTTGGTGTGATCCAGCAGCAGGTCAAGCTTCTTGCCGTCAGCGGAAATTTCCCGCCGACAGGGAGACGGATTTCGACGCCTAAGTGTGGCGTCGATGTGACAGTCGGAGCAGATAGATAGGATCCAGTGGCTGATAGCGCAGCAAGCTGAGGCTGCACAAACAACGTATGAGTATACGGCGTCGCCGCCTGTAGGGGCGACAGTAAAGAGAATGGCAGTGGCCGCCGAACTCTTGTCGGCGCAGCCAACACCTTCAGCATAGGGTGTTTTAAGCTTGTGTCAGCTAGTTTGCTGGCAAAGTGTGGATAAAAGGTCCAGTGAGAGACCGACTCACAGAGCGTTGGTGATCGCTATGTGCGAGAACCAAGTTAATGTGCCCTAAGGGTTAGGGCAAGAAAGATTTGCGGGCCAGGCGGCGTGAGTTCGCCCTGATGACGGTAGTGACCGTGTGGCCTATCATTGTGGCTAAATTGCCGCATTGTGGGGTTGGTAAGACCCGGGACAGGTTTCGAGATTCGGAAACCTCGCAAGAGAGCGAGAGTTTTGTGGCGCCGATCCAACGGATCAGCATAATGGCAATGATTGCCACCACTGGGTTTGCGTGTTAAACACCAGAGTTGGTGAGTGATCGTGGTGGTGCCTCAACCCAGTTGGGAGAGGTGTACAGGAGTCATACGCGTGTTTAAGCAAGTTGCTTGACACTGGATTTTTACGAGTTAGCGTGGGGGCATGGACGCCCAACTGTTTGGGTGCTCATGGAGCACGAGTATCGTTTAGCCAGAGAGAGCTGATTAGGTGGCGTATTAGCCTTTGACCAGTGTGGCCAGAGTTGATATAGAGAGTTTGGGCCGTGGATTGACGACTTGTTAGTTGAGTTTGCTCAGTGGAGCATAGAGGTCGCGTGGCGACGATTAGCGGGTTCGCTTGTGGACGATCCGTGCCTGGACCATGTTTGTGGACTGTGGGCCTGTAGCCCAGTGGGCAGGCGCAGTCAGCTGTGAGAGACAGCGGCCCGAGACCTGATGGCGGGGCATGATAGAGATTTGGTCGGGACGGTAGTCCGAGCGATGACCCGGGGACGTGGAATGCCACGTGTGAGCATTGAGGCTATTAGTACACTGAGAGTGTGATATGACCAGGCAGTAGAGCTAGTGGTGATTAGGTATTGTAGCTCCTAGTGGGAGTGTTGGGTAGTAATCCTAATGAGGATCTACCCGTATGACGATTGGGTCTGCGTGCTAGTGAGAGCCATTGTATAGTGTTGGACTTGTTGGGCTATAGGCCCTACTGGATCGTGGTCTGTGGACCTATTAGTAGTCTGAGATATCAGGTTAGCTGATAACCTGTGGACACGGAACCCTTGTAGCGTGCGTGGGGGTCGAGAGCTCGTGGATTGGCCTTGCCCTCCCCACTAAATAGGGAGCGACCCAAAAGTGCAGTATATGTAGTCTGTTGCAAATGCAACCTTATTGTGAAAAAATGATGGCGAAATTAAAGAAGAAGATTTCGCAAGAAAAGTTTGGTCGTTCGTGGCAATTGAGAGAGCAAGTATACAACTGTGTCTCTCACCTATTGGGAAAGTGGCCAGACACCAAGCCTAAGTGTCCCGGAGTCGGGATAGGGATCCTGTAATAAGCTGCCCGCTCATGCGTGGGTGAGCTGGCAGTGTAATGCCAATCACGAGGTTCGGTGAGCCTGATAGAGAGGGCAAAGTTTTCCCCCTCTTGATGGAGTAAGAGTCGAGGTGTGACTCAAGTTTCGAGGACGAAACTTATTTTAAGGGGGGTAGGATGTAGTGAACCGGAAATTCGAATATAAATAAATATAAATAAAATGGTATGAAATACTATTTTATTGAGTTAGAAAAAAATATAGGAATGATCTGGAAACGAATTGGGCCTAAATTGGGATTAAAATAAGATGTCTCAAATCTTATGCGAGGAAGTGGGCCCAGATGGAAGGTGGAAAATTTACAGTCTCGGAAAATTTCGAGAAAATTACGGGAGCTCCGTAAATGTGTTTTAAGGCCACGGTAAAAGTTTCGCGTTGATCGGACACCCGGGTTGAGAGGACGGGCTCCGCCAGCGAATTCAAGGACAGGGGGACTTTTGTCAAATCAAAAAGAGTCCCGAAATCCCCAGCATAGGGTTTGCTGGTGGTTCGGTAACTTTCGGTGGCCTTGACCGTGATTGGACGCGTGTTGGGCCCAAGAAATGGAATTGCGGTGCAACTTGGGCACAAGCGTTGGAAACCGGGCTTAAAAAGGGATCGCGTGGGTCATTAGAGGACCCGTCGCGTGTTCAGAAGGGATTTCGCGTGTTGTCGAAATTAAATTGGGCCTGGGCGAAACGGAATTGAATAATTCCTCTCTGGGCGCCTCCGGGGAATTTTAGAGTTACAATTCGGCAAATTGGGCTTTAGAATTGGACCCGGTGCGAAAAACGGATCAGTGGGCTATCCGGGGAAATTCGACAAATTATCGGACGAGAATTTGGAGAAACGGACTTCGTTTCTGGACTCAGCGCGCGAAATCGCTAAGGATAGACTAATTATTTGTTGGATTTGGAGTCCGGTAGGCGTGCGCGCTTTTCGAGGCAAGCGGCACGCAAATCGGAGCATCGCGGCAGAGTCGCGCGTGGCACGGAACCCGAGGCGGCCGCGGCGCGTCAGGCGGGTCAGCGCCGATGTGACCTGACGCGCAGCGCGCGTCAGGTGCGCAGGGGCGCCCTGCGCGCGGGCCACAGGGGGCCGCCACGTGGCGGACCCCTGTTGGCGCTTCACGCGCAGGCGCGTGACCGCGCCCGTGTAACGGGCGCGTGTCACGCGCCTCTGCGCAGGAAGCGCGGCCGCGTGGCGCGCGTTGATGCGGCCACGCGGCCGCCCCTTTAGTGCGGTGGGCCGGGTGCACCCGGGTGAGTGGGGTGCACCGGCCGGTCCACGGTGCACCGTGCACCGTGGACCACCCTCTCCCCCTTTCTCTTTTTTTTCTCCTTCTTCTTCCTCCCCGCAACCCGCTTCTTCTCCTTCTTCGGTTTCTTCTTCAACCGAGAGCGAGAGAGAGTGAGGGAGGAGGTTGGGGAGTGTGCGGCGAGGCGTCGAGGGCTTCGTGGAGCGCGCAAAATTGCTCCGAAGAGCCAGATAGACTACGCGATGCCGTCGAGGTAGGCCGTTTATCATATTTTTGTGGTATTTTCGGCACAGTTTCTACACTTCCCTTTGGATTTTGGATTTGACCCCCTTTGCCACGTGCATGTTAGGGACCCAACTTTTCTGTGCCGTTTTACTGCGCGAGTTTTGCGAGCGTTTTGGGCACGTCTCGTTTTGCGTGCCGCTCGAGGGAAGCATGCACCGTTTTGCGTGCGGATTCAACAAATATGCACGTTTTGGGTGCAAGCTTGGAATACATGCACCGTTTTGCGTGCGAAGTTGAAAAAGGAGCGTGCACCGTTTTGCGTGCTAATACAAGGTATGTGCTCCGTTTTGCGTGCGGGTTGGACCAATACGCATCGTTTTGCGTGTAGATTCTAATGGTTGCATCATTTTTCGTGCAGGGCTAGGAAAAATATGCACCGTTTTGCGTGCAACCCTACAGTCAGATGTGCACCGTTTTGCGTGCAGTTTCGAGGTACGTGCACCGTTTCGCGTGCAGTTCGTGTTGTCGCGCACCGTTTTGCGTGCCGTCACTAATGTTATGCATCGTTTTGCATGCAGGGTTGGAAAAAACGTGCACCGTTTTGCGTGCAACCCTACAGTGAGGCGTGCACCGTTTTGCGTGCAGATTTGAGGTACGTGCACCGTTTCGCGTGCAGGTCGTGTTGTCGCGCATCGTTTTGCGTGCCGGCTGATGTGGCGCGCACCATTTTGCGTGTGGGTTTTTTTAATGACGTGCACCGTTTTGCGTGCAGGTATAGGGGACGTGCACCGTTTTGCGTGCGGACTCGGCGAATGCGCGCCGTTTTGCGTACAAGCTCAAGAAAACGAGGGGAATCGCGTGGAGACCAATTGCAAGTGTCTACAAGCAATTGGGTACACTACAAGGTGGGGGATTCTGCCGAAATTGGGTGACCTCTCCCCTTGCTCCCTTGCTTTTTGATCTAGAAGCATGATAGTAGCCTGTTAGAGGCGTTAGGTAATTATGATTAAGATTGCATGTTTAGAGGATCACAGATGAAAAGTGCAACTGTTGGTTGCCCATAACAGATGATATATATGCATGTGTAGAGAAATTTAGAGGAAAAACGACATTTATGATTTATCCACAATAGGGGATAAACTTGTATGTGTAGATGGACACAGATAAAAAAATGCAACTGTCGGTTGCCAAAAAGGAGATAATTCATTTTCATGTGCAAAAGGACTTAGAGGTTAAATATTATTTTATGATGGATAAGAAATAATTGCATGTATAGAAATGGATAATTATGTGATGACTGTGATCATGTTAGGGTACAACCCTAGGAATCATGTGACATAAGGGAACAGAACTTGTTGGTAGTAAGACTAGGAGAAAACCTAGTTTAGGGGTTTGACGAGTGACATCAAACATAGGAGCTATCCTAGGAATTAACGAGTGGCATTGTCTTAGGAGATAACCTAAGGACATTGGATAGAGTGATCAACATAGAGTCAGGGAACTCTAGGACATATGTGACATGGAACTTAGGTGAAGGAAACCTAAGGAGAGCTAGTGATCAACATAGAGTCAAGGAACTCTAGGATGAGTATGACATGGAACTTAGGTAAAGGGAACCTAAGGTGATCCAGAGGAGTTTAAACTCACAGACAGGAAATTAGAGTCAGTGTAACTCTAAGACAAAAAGTGGAACAGGAGATTAGAGTCAGTGTAACTCTAAGATAAAAGTGGAACAGGAGATTAGAGTCAGTGTAACTCTAAGTTAAAGGTGGAACAGAAAAAATAGAGTTAAGTTAACTCTAAGATTCAGTAAGGAATCACAAAGATGGAAAAGGTGGATCAAGTATGGAGACATGAAAGGGAAAACAGGAAATTAGAGTCAGTGTAACTCTAAGTTAAAAGTGAAATTTGGAAAATAGAGTTAAGTTAACTCTAGGATTCAGTGAGGAATCATGAAAGGGGGATGAGATCCCAAGGTTAAAGAATTAAACAAATACAACCCTAGAAAGTCATAGGGTGTCTGGGCAAATGGATAATAACTTTAACTTCAATTTGAGTTAAAGAAATAAAAGAGAAATTTTTAAGAGTCCAGGACTCTCTAGTTATCCTTATGGCGAGACCTAGGATAAGAGGTAAATTGTTGTAAAAAGGCAAAGTTTAAAAGCAAGCTAAAAGTGGCTAAAAAGTATAAAGAGAATGTAAATGGCGCCTTCGAATTTGAGACTCGTCAAGTGGAGCAGGACTCCCTGGGCAGTGACCCGTCGGACGAGGTACTTTCGAAGGGCTAAAAGTGAAAGCAAGGAGCTAAATGCTCGAAGAAAAGAGAAAGTAAATTGCCAGTGGCAAAATGGAAGCTATAAGCTCGAATAAGAAAGGAAAGCAAGTGTTCAAAAGCAAAGAGGCTAAGAACTAAAATAAAAGAGAAAGAAAAAGAGAAGAAAAGAAAGAAAAATTAAAGATAAAACGGGCGTACCTCCGGGGGCGAACGTACAACGGTCAGGAGTTGGACAGGGTCCCTCTCCCGGCAGCGACCCGTATGACTGGTAGATAGAGTACTCTTGTCAGAGTTGGGCAGTGACCCTGTCGGGCAGTGTCCCGTATGACGAGTCCCCCCGGCAGGACGGGGTAACACTTGCGGGTGTTATCGGCAACCTTAGAAATCTTATCTTATGGTAGCAGGACTACCGGGCTCGGGCCCGTTGGATAAGAATTTCTGAGGGTTAACTTGAACTAAAGCACCAGAATCTAAAGAATAAAGAAAGATAGAGTGGCCAAGGTGGCCGGGTTAGTTTGACCCTGTATACAGCGGCATAGTGGCCGAGTTGGTGCTTAGCAGCCTAGTGTGGCTAGACAAGAGTAGTGATGGTTGGTGATTAGACACAGATAGTGTAGTGTAGTGATATGTTATATTGCATAGCAGCATTTTGATATTGAGGATTTTAGTTTCCTAGCACTATTATTATTGCTTCCATTGGACCAAGTGGTGTAGGACATTCTTTCTCGGTGGTTGAACCCACTGGGAACTCTGTCGGAGTTCTCACACCCCTTGGGTGACCCCCCCCCACAGGTTCGGGAATGGATGCAGCGGTCGAGACAGATCAGATGCAGACAACAGCGAGGCATACGACAGGGGCAAGGGCCCAGCAGCATAGTGACCTAGAGGGTCTAGCAGAGATATCCCTTTCTATATATTTCATGAGTGAACCTTGTATGGTGAGGAATTATGTAAAGGAAATGTAATAATTTATTTGCAAGTTCAAAATGTAAAGTGTAATAAGTTTATATTATGGTTCACTCTGGTATGCTTTCATTTCCGCATTAGTTATTGAATGAAAGATTTAAATTTATAGTGATTTTTAGTACTCTGATATTGAGCTTCCGCATACACTTGTTGTGTTATTATGGATGCTACCGTTCCTTTCAGGTAGAAAAAGGTTTTACCTGATTGGCGGGTCTGTTGGCGTGCCCGAACCGTACAAATTGGCGGACTCGGGGCGTGACAATTACCGCATGCACGGCGGATCTGTAGACGGGCCCGGGTTCCTGTTTACACTCGGGGCGTGACAGTTGGCTTCAAGACGATCATTTTTCCTCAAATATGTACATCTTCAGTTATCTGCAAAAGACCAAAGTAAATATTATTACAACATTACTAGAATAATATAAGAAATATGTGAAACTTTTTGAAATAAAGAATAATATTTTAGAAAATTTAAATGAAGATATACTTTTAGATAATTACTATTAACAATATTAAGATTGTATTTCTTACTCTTCAGATCGAGTCAGTGGTAGAGGAGCATTGAATTGTTGTTATAGCATTTCCTTAATTGCTCGAAGTTCTACTTCCATTCCGTCAATGCGACTTTTAAGTGACTCATTTTCCACTTAAAAGGACTAGCAACATTACATAAAATTAATATAATATAAAGGAATAGCAACATTACATATAATCTTATATAAGTCTAATTATCACTGAAATACTGTGCACCGGCGGTGCCATAACCACTGAAACACTTTCGGAAAGCCCATTTTGGCTCCAAAAGTTGCAAACAAAGAACTAAAATCGCCGGACTGACCGAGACAGCGCTGGAAATAGCCAGGGACATCTGGCACATAAAATTAATCACCGCAATTTCTCGAATTACGGGATAATTGCGGTGATTAACGTCGAAACGCTGTTAAATCGACGATTTTGCCGATTTACGGTTCGATATCCGATTCCTGCTCAATGAAAGCCGTCGGATCTCCAACGAAGAGTTTAGAGATCATGGGCACACAGTCCAAAACAGCCCATGAGGCTACAATTGCAATTAGACCCCTAGAGTTTTACAAAATTGCATAAAAGCATGGAAATTAACACCTTTTTCACTTGCATTTCATTTCTGAATGTTTTTAAACTCAACTAAGGCCACCAATAGGTGGGCCTCGATACACTTAACGCCGTGCTCACCATTTGGGAGCAATGCAGAACGCGAGGACAACTTCGGGTCAACAAACAATATGCAAATAGGCTCAAGTTGCTACTTTTCTTACTTACACTTGACCAAACCCAAATTTAGGGTGAGCATCATGCTCAGTAGGTCGAAAGGACTCGGAGGCTCACCTTGAGGGTGCAGCCAACCTGCTGGAACAGTTTAAGGGCCATCAAGTGCCCATTTAGGGCTTATCTTACTAGATCTACCAAACCACTCAGTCATTTGCTGAAACAAGATGAGCATCAAGCTCCTGGGGTTATGAGGACACAGGGGCTTGCCCTGACAGAGCTGGAAAGGAGATGGAACAGTGCAAAAGGCAACCTAGCCTAAGCTAGGGCTTGGCATGTGGAATCAAACAATCCACCTAGTCATCTTCCACGTTGAGCTGAGCATCATGTTTAGGAAGCTAGCAGGAGACTAGGGCTCACCATTTGAGAGCCCTAGCACTGCTAGCACCGTGGTGTAACCAACGTCGGTCATGCATGCAAGCACCAAGAGCTCGTACAGACCACACAACAAAGCTCTGGTTCTAGGGGACTCTTTGCGCAAGCATGAGCTTAAGGATGTTGAAGGGAGTGCCAAGCAGGCCCCGGGGTGGAGCTTCAGCAGCAGGTGGCATCTATCACCGAACTCAAACTTCAAGCTACCAAGCTTGGTGCTCTAATGGCAACTTGCCATGCGACAGTTCACAAAGCCATACAAGGCCACAGGTGACTTTCCCTTGATGCCAGGAAGTTTCCTGGTGCGGTGGCCAATGGCAACGGGCGGCGGATGGCCGGCGGCCATCATTGCGGCCAATCGAGCTCCCTTAATGGCGAAGTCGCATCTAGAGGGTTTAGGCTACATGCAAAAGCACCAGCAGGTGCTACTCGACTCCACAAAGCTTGCTGGGTTCATGGCCGACGACAAAAGGGAGCGGCGGTGCCGGAGCAACAAGCTCGGCTGAAGCAAAGATAGCCCAAAACTAGGGCTAAGAACTGCGGGATCTAGGATGAACCAAACCTAACCAGACTTCATGGAGGTCAGGGACGAAGCCAGAATTTAATTACGAGGGGGGCCAAAATATATTCAAATAAAAATTTTAGTAGATCATCAATTTTTTTTAAAAAAAATTACAAATTAAATAATTAATATAAAAATATTAAATTTTTTTAATTTAAACATATTTAATATTTAATTATTTTATTTATATTATTTTATTCAAATAATTAAAAATTTTACTAAATATAACCGTAATTCAATTAGATCAATAACTTTAGCTAAAAGATCTATTAAATTTAGTATAACATTTTATTTAGTTAAATAAAATAGTTTACCAAAAATAGTTAGAAATTAAAAAATATGAAATAAAAAATTTGGAGTTAAAATATGTATTTCAAATAACTTGTAAGTACGAGACTCCTAATATATTTTCATCTATTTAAAATGTATACAAATATAAAATAAAAAAAATTATATTGGCACAAAAATAAATATTAAAAAGTTGAGGGGGGCCATTATTATCTAAAAGAGAAAAAGAGAAAAATTAGTACCAAGGACTATTGAGTAATATTAAAATATTGAGGGGGGCCATGGCCACCTTGGGCCCTACTATGGCTTCGTGCCTGATGGAGGTGTTCTCTAGACCCTAAAGAAGATGCCCAACATCTTTTATCCCGGCGCAAGCTGCCGGAAAGTGCGCATGCACGAGGTGGAGCAAATTAGGGTTCCGGCGGGTCCAGAGTCCTCGCCGGCAACCCGGCGCACCTCGGGTGTCGAGGCTCTGCAGATGGCATTCCCATGACCCAATGAGGTCACTGCAGTGACCAAGGTTGCAAAAGAAATCACAGAGGAAGGGCACTCACCTCGCCGGAGTTGGAGAAGAAGAACGAAAAAGAAGCTTCTCCTCCCCGCGACGCGCGGCCAATGCAGGCTGCGAGGCACCTCTTGCTCGACTTCTGGATGTTGAAGAAAGCCTCTAGGCCCTCAGAAGGCAAGCCAATGGGGTTTCGTTGTCTCCCACAAGTACCCAAGATCAAGAACCAAGGGTTATTTTTTTTGTTTTTTTCGGCGACGGGGACAGCGGCCGGCGGAGCTGGTGCTTCGGGAAGGTAGCAGAGGAGATCAGGGGTTGGGTGGATGCGGCTACGATTACTAGAAGGCTGCGGCTAGGGTTGCAAAGAGAAACCCTAGGTTGCTATATATATTCTTGCAAAATTGCAAATAAGTCCTCCGATTCTTTATGTTATGATCTGGGTCCCTCAAAGTAGGTGATAAATGCAGAGAAATCCCTCACCAAGAAAGTGCATGCATTTCGGTGCATAAAATATTGGGCTTTTATGCAAAATACTATAAATTTTCCTATATATCACGCTTTTCGAGACAACTGGGTCGTCAAACGGAAAAATGAACACCACCACGACGTCCGGCTCGACAAAACCTATTGAGTAGCGATTTTGGTTCGTTGAATTTAAGCTTCGATAATTCTAAAATTCATCTTATACGATAAATTATACAGTTCGGCACAATTTACAATGCTTTAGGCTCGTCAAACGCAAATTTCGTCAGCGCCACTGCGCTCAGAACGATGCCGCCATCTAAATCAACTACTCGGACTGTCAGATTCGGACTCCAGACGGTTGATCGACCGACGTTGGCCGGTGAGGGAATTAAATCAGCGTTTACTATTCATAAGTACTATTCACTTAAGTCGCGGGCCCCACTAGCTTCTTCGCTGATTTCTGGACGATCCGATCGTCGGATCAAAAATTAGTCTATACCATTTTCAATCGATTCGATGAGACGATCGCACTGACGATTTCAGATTTTCGAGATTAGAGTCGGATCTGAAAGGCGGGAATAGTGCTCCAAAAATTCTGTAATTTGCACACCGATATACAACCACTTAGGTTTATTTTTGCATTTCCTCATTCATATTCACATTTGAATTCTTCAAATTCAAATTTGAATTTCACGAGTACTACACCACTACACGCTTTGCTGATTATGTATCTAAACACTTCAAAATTTAAAACCATAAAATTTGTTAATTACAAGATTTTTTATTTTATTTAGAGCAAAACCACATGTTATTAACTCCATAATTTTTTTTTTTTACTTAATTTGGTTGTTTTTAGTGGCGACTTATTTTGCTCGTCGTTAATTTGGTAGCTTTTAACGACTGTTTATTGTTCTCGTCGTTAATTTGGTAGCTTTTAACGACTGCTTATTGTGCTCGTCGTTAATTTGGCAGCTTTTAACAACGACTTATTGAGCTCGTCGTTAATTTGGTAGCTTTTAACGATGGCTTATTGTACTCGTCGTTAATTTGCTAGCTTTTAACGACGGCTTATTGTGCTCGTCGTTAATTTGGTAGTATTTAACGACGATTTATTGTGTCCGTCATTAATTTGGTTGTTTGACTAGCTGCTTGTAACAACGATTTATTGTGTCTGTCGTTAATTTGGTTGCTTTCAGCGACAACTTATTACGCCCTTCGTTAATTTTGTTGTTTTTAGCGACAACTTATTGCACCTGTCGTTAATTTGATTCCTTTTAGCGACAACTTATTGTGTCCATCGTTAAATTAAATGCTTGTAGCGACCACGTATTGTACCCGTCGTTAATTTAGTTACTTTTAGCAACCATTTATTGCACTCGTTGTTAATTTTGTTGCTTTTAGCGACGAAGTATTACACCCATCGTTAATTTGATTATTTTTAATGACCATTAATTGCGTCCGTCGTTAAGTTAATTATTTTTAACGATCATTTATTGCGCCCGTTGTTAAAAATTAGTTGTTATAGCTCTAATTTCTTGTAGTGTATATATGGTTTCTTGATTCGGGGGATTCAAATAATACGTGCGGCTAAAATGAATTGTTTGTTGAAATGGATGATGATATAAATGGTAATATAAAATTTGATGATTAATCGAAAGTATCTATAAAAGAAAAAGAAAAAATCATGTTTATATTAGAGAGTAGTGAACAAGAATACATGTCAAATGTGTACTATATACCCAAGTTAAAGAGTAACATAGTAAGTAAGTATTGGACAACTATCGGAGAAAGGTAATATTGTTCACATGGAGGATTCTATCTTGACTTTGAAAGAAGAGAATGAAAAAGTGATTGCAAAAGTGTACATGTTAAAAAACTGAATGTTTTTCATTAAAATAAAAACTAAGATTGAAAAGTGCTAGTAAGTAGATTTTTGAAAAACGAATCAAGATTATGACATTTAAGGATGGACATTTAAATCATGCAAGAAAGTTATTGTCATTTAAAAGAATAGTGAATGGACAAACACCCAAAAAGTATGTGAAGACTGTTTAGTAGTTGGAAAGCAAATTGGACTTCCTTTTACTATTATCAAGATAAAGCATGTATCAACATCTCTAAATTTAGTGTACTTTGTTAAACTTTGATTAGATTTATAATTGAATTCTAGTTAGATTAGGATAAATATTTAAATTTGTTGGAGATAAATTTATTAAGATTTAAATATTAATTAGAGTAGAAATCTAATTAAACTAGGATTTGAATAGTTTTTGATGTAAGGTACAAATATAGCATAGATATTATTATTTTGTGATAGTGATGGTATGATTTAGCCACATCCATAATTTTAGATGCACCTAGTGTACAGGTGCGTTCAAGGAGAAAAAATTTCCGGATGAGAGAAGGTCGAGAGAGATTTAGGAAGAACGCTCGAGTTGAAGCTACTCTATTGAAGAAGAGGAGTAAAGTGCAATTTTCTCTTGGCTAATAAATCTTATTTCTCTCGCATTTTCTGATTTGATTTTTTTTTTTATTTTTTTTTTTTGTAGTTGTGTTAGTTTCAGTTTCTGTTGAGGAGATGAGTTTATGGTAAAAATTTGATTTGATATTTTTGTTGCGGTATCCCAACAATCAGTACCGAAGTAAGTACCGGATCAATAACAGTAGGTCTCAGAGCGGGTTGCGAATTTACAAAATTTAGTACTAGGACGAGTACCAGATTCCTAACACACTTACATATATATGGCTCCTTTCCTAAGTCTCATGGAGGTAAAGAGTATTTTATTACCTTTGTTGATGACCTCACTATGAAAATATAGGTCTATTTACTTGGAAAAAATATTTTACATTTCTTATGTTTAAAAAATATAAGGCTTTAGTCTAAAGGAAGAGTAACCATTAAATAAAGATCATGAGATTTGACAGAGAAGGAGAATAAACCTCAAATAACTTTAAAAGTTATTGCACCGGCAAAGAGATTCAATAATAATTTATGGCAGGGTACACTATAACAAAATAGAGTGACTGAACAAAAAAAATATAGAACAAATTTAGATATAACTAGAAGTATGCATAAGAAGAAATGCCAACCAAAATTATTTTGGGTAGAATTAGTCATAAGTGTAGGGTAGAACATTCTTCTTTGGTGGTTGCCCTTGCTCAAAATTTTTGGTAGTTCTCACTTTAGCTATTTGATTTATTCTTTTTCAGATACAAGTATCGACAATAAGGCACGGAATCGGTGCAAGAGCGTAGCTGAATAGATGGGCTAGCGGGTCTAGCAATACTATCCTCAGTGTTTTGTTATGTATAGAGAACAGATTAATGCATTTGTAAATTGAGGGCTAAATTATAAATTTCTTGTAATGAATCTCGATTGACTAATGAAATTTCTTGTCGGTTGATCAATTTTATCTCATAGCGTACTATGATGTTATGTTATTATGTATATTCTTTTGTTTCTAACTGAGGCAGGTGGAAATAAATAATTGTTTCGCTCGGATGAAGAGAGGCTTGTCCGTTGACCAAATCGGCGGCACCCATACATGACATTATAGAATAAATTTTGTAGTGCGTTTGTGATGAACTTATGCAGAGTTTTAAGAAAGCTACCCTTAGTAGCTTCCAGCAAACATTGATTATATCATTTGCAGGAATTTAATAATAATCTTTTAAAGAATAATGTTATCTGTGTATTCAAAATTAAATGTACGATATATAACTCCATTCATTCTAGGATAGGGTAAAAATGACTAGTAAAATTCACCCGATCCTGAAATGGATGGAGTGTAAGATGCATAGTCCATTTGGGATGTACAAAAAGCATTTTTCTTTTCTAAAATGGCAAAATTTTTCTTGACATTTGTTGGGAAATCCGGTACTCACCCCGGTACCAGATTCTGTGAATCGCAACTCGCTCCGGTACCGCCTAGTGTTGGGATTCCGCAGCGGAAACGTCAAATTGGATTTTTTTTTTTACCAAAAATTCGTCCCCTCAACAAAACTGGAACCAATACAACCACAAAGAGAAAGAAAACCAAAACAAAAAATATACGGGTGAAATAAGATTCATTAACCAAGAGAAGAATTACACCGATTACACCGACTCTCTTCTGCAATAGAGTAGCTTCAACCCAAGCCCTCCTCCTGAATCTCTCTCACCCTTCTCTCATCTTCTATAAACCTAAAAGACTATGGGTGTGGCTAAATTCTAGCCCTCATCACCTCCATGGGTGTTACCATCACCGTGGGTGTGGATACCACTATATGGGTGTGGCTAAATCCTAGCCCCCACGACCTCCATGGATATTACTACCACCGTTGGTATATCATTCTTAACACCACCGTCAAATAACAGCATATATGCTATATTTATAGCTTACATTAAAAGCTATCCAAATCCTAATCTAAATAGATTTCTATTCTAATTAATATTTAAATCTTAACAAACTTATCTATTTAAGATTTAAATATTAACCTTAATCCAATTAGGATTCAATTACAAATCTAATCAAATCCTAACAATCTCCACCCTGATTTGATTTGTAATCTTCAATCGCTACATCGAGCTCTCCTCTACTCCACCTTGAGAAACTGCATCCCCGATCTCGCTTTTGGACTCTTTTAGCTCCACCTGAAGCCGAAAAATCACATATCTTCTAGTCCAACACGCCTAGCGAGATCAAATTATGATCGCCTTCCGTGATGATCGGTAATCTAGTACTCTGATGTCGATCTCTCCTGAGGATCGACAACCTTTAGCTCCGATACCAATTGTTGGGAAATTCGGTACTCACCCCGGTACTAGATTCTGTGAATCCGCAACTCGCTCTGGTACCACAATCCACTCCGGTACCGCCTATTGTTGGGATTCCGCAGCGGAAACGTCAAATTGGGTTTTTTTTTTTTTTTTTTTTTTTTACCAAAAACCCGTCCGCTCAACAAAACTAGAACCAATACAACCGCAAAGAGAAGGAAAACCAAACCAAAACAAAAAATATACAGGTGAAATAAGATTCATTAACCAAGAGAAGAATTATACCGATTACACCGACTCCTCTTCTGCAATAGAGTAGCTTCAACCCGAGCCCTCCTCCTGAATCTCTCTCACCCTTCTCTCATCTTCTATAAACCTAGAAGACTATGGGTGTGACTAAATTCTAGCCCTCACTACCTCCATGGGTGTTACCACTATCGTGGGTGTGGATACCACTATATGGGTGTGGCTAAATCCTAGCCCCCACCACCTCTATGGGTATTACCACCACCGTGGGTATATCCTCCTTAACACCGCCATCAAATAATAGCACATATACTATATTTACAGCTTACATCAAAAGCTATCCAATTTCTAGTCTAAATAGATTTCTATTCTGATTAATATTTAAATCTTAACAAACTTATATCTTTAAGATTTAAATATTAATCTTAATCCAACTAGGATTCAGTTACAAATCTAATCAAATCCTAATAACATTGCTATCCATACACTTTAAATAGGATATATGATTTATATCTCATCCTAAAATGGATGGGATGCAAGATATACATCATATTTAGAATGTACAAAAATTATTTTCCTTCGACTACAAACCATTTTCAAATAGCCCCTCAACCTTTTTTTTTATTAACATCCTTCAAACTTCTCATTTTTTAAAATTAAATATTTTTGTCAATAAAATTTAAAGCCTATAAAATTTATTGATGATTTTGCCAAATTTAATTGTTTAAATTACCATTCAGCAAATAAAATTTAAATAATTAAAGGTTAATGACTAGTAGAATAAATAAATTTCAGAAAATTTTGAAGTTAACCACTTAATATTACACAATTGTTTTAAAAAACAAAAGTTAAGGAGTGCCAACTACAAAAATCAAAGCTACTCATTTATCATTTTTAATAAATTAAATAATATAATAAATTTTTTTTGAATTTATAGCCTTTGGTGGTTCATTTGGTGATCCAATATAAGTTTTTAATTTATTTTCAAACGTGTTAAATTAAATATATAAGATTTATACAATAATTTCTAGTATTGGGTAGCCAAACATTTTTCGCAATAAAAGTATTTTATATAGAGCCAACTTTTTATTTTAAATATCAGCTTCTATCAAAATCAGCTTCTAGCTAGCTAGGTCACAGCTCCCCCACAATCCTTAAAACAAACAATATGAGATTAAATCTCACAAAACTTCTTCTGTTTTTTTTTTTTTTTTTTTTTTTTTTTTGATTAAACAGGGATCTATCCTATTTGATATTAGCCGAATGGAATCACACAATACAGGCAGCTCGACCCTTGCACTCGCAGTATATATAGTATCCGAATCCTAACAAAGTAAAAACAACAACGCCAAG
The DNA here is from genome assembly GCA_029168755.2 of Tillandsia fasciculata. Taxonomy (NCBI): domain Eukaryota; kingdom Viridiplantae; phylum Streptophyta; class Magnoliopsida; order Poales; family Bromeliaceae; genus Tillandsia; species Tillandsia fasciculata. Next base: position 4,225,732 of record CM054933.1, on the reverse strand, counting down.
TGATGGCAACAACCTCAACACTAACCGCTGTTGCCACTGCCACAAACAACTACAACAGCATGCACAAAGCGACAAGAGAATAAAACAACGACAGCAACATGGTCTTAACCCAACGCAAAGAGGACTACCAGCATAATCAACTTGTAACCAACATATCCCTCCTGGATCGAAGTCGAACTCCGGCCGCCGCCGCAAGAGGAAGAACCCAGCTATCCAACCCATCAATCGATCTGATCCTCCCTGGGCCAGCTCCTTAGACTAGGGAAAAGATAAACAGTATACGATGAAAATCCGCTTAGCTGTCCTGCGCGACACCTTAAGGCTACAGCGCATAGGACCTAACAGCCCGCGCCAGCATCCTTATCCTCCGCGCGAACTGCGGATCCAACCCCTCCTTGAGCTTTGGATAGCTGAAGGTGCTGGGAGTTGCTGCAAAACTTCTAATTAATTTTATTTAAAATTCTCTCACTTTATTTAAAAATGTTTTCTTGAATCAATTAAAAAGCCTCACAAAAGACTGCTAAAACTTACGGATTACTAGTCTTTTTCACATGGAAATTCTGCTTTAAAATGCAGCAGCATCAATCTACTTCGTCCGCCCGATAATTCTTCTCAGGAGTTGAAGGCTGTCAATTCTAGATAGAGACATCTTATATAGGGAAGAAAAATTCTATTTGTACACTCTAAAAGTGGAGATAGATATTACACTACTTATTTTAGGGTTCGCAAAATTTTTTAAAGATTTTAATAAAAAAAATTTATGTAATAAGTAGAAAAATAATGATTTTAGATAAAATAATATAATATATACATTCTATTTTAGAATGTACCGGTAGTGAATTCAATTAAGGATGAGCATTTATAGGTTTGGTTCATTAATCATAGTTCTTTTGAAAATTAACAAAATAAAAAGAAATTTAATCAAAGCAAATTAAAACAAATTGATTGATCTGTTTTGACACTACAACAAAATTAGGTTATAGGGACACATGGTTGTGATACTTTTATATAAATATTCTATTACTATAATAAAATTATGTTATAGCGATATTTTTAAATATTTTTAAAATCTAAAAAATGTGTCGCTGGCAAAAATACCGCTATATGTGCCATCGCTAGGGTGTATAGCGACACATTTTTATAATTTGTCCCAAAAATGTGTTCCTATAATCTAAATTTGAATATAGAAGGAATATAGATAGGACACTTATACCGCTATATGTGCCATCGCTAGGGTGTATAGCGACACATTTTTATAATTTGTCCCAAAAATGTGTTCCTATAATCTAAATTTGAATATAGAAGGAATATAGATAGGACACTTATACAAAAGTGTCACAAATATATGTCCCTATAACCTAATTTTATTGTAGTGTATCTTATTCCATCTATATTCAAAATTAGGTTATAGGGACATATTTTTGGGACACATTACAAAAATATGTCGCTATACATTCTAGCGACGGCACATATAGTAACACTAATAATAAGTGTCGGTATTTTTGCCAGCGACATATTTTTTTAGATTTTAAAAATACTTAAAAGTGTTGCTATAGCATAATTTTGTTGTAGTGTTGGTTTACTCGGTTTTCGTTAAATATCTTAGTTTGAATTAAACTCGTCGAACTACTAAAAACAAAATGTAAGTATGATTATAGTGGTTAAAGTCTCTATTATTTGATTATTCACTACAACAAAATTAGATTATAGGGACACATATTTGTGATGCTTTTGTATAAGTGTCCTATCTATATTCCATCTATATTCAAAATTAGGTTATAGAAACATATTTTTGGGACACATTATAAAAATGTGTCGCTATACACCATAACGACGGCACATATAGCAACACTAACAATAAGTGTCGGTATTTTTTTCAGCGACATTTTTTTTTTAGATTTTAGAAATACTTAAAAGTGTCGCTATAACATATTTTATTATAGTGATTATATAAGACTGATAAGTCTAATATATATTAAATTATTAAACATTTAGTTAATTTAGTTTTATTTTAAAAAATTTTAAAATTCAAATTGAACTGAATAACTTAAAAACTGAACCAAACCAATCCAAATGAGTCGGTTTAATTTAGTAATTCACTATAACAAAATTAGGTTATAGGGACACATGTTTGTGACACTTTTGTATAAGTCTCCTATCTATATTCCTTCTATATCCAAAATTAGGTTATAGGGACATTTTTAGGACACATTATAAAAATGTGTCGCTATATACCCTAGCGATGGCACATATAGCAACACTTACAATAAGTATCAGTATTTTTGTCGACGACATTTTTTTTAGATTTTAAAAATACTTAAAAGTATCGCTATAGTCTAATTTTATTGTAATGATTCAGTTTACACAGAATAATGTTCACCCCTACATTCAATGTTGGAGAAAATATTTTTAATACATATTTTTATATTGATCCACCTACCTCAATTATTTGTCGTTACCACAAACAAAAATCAAATTCTTCTATCCATTAAGACAAGCCACCTAGTCTATATGAATAGTTCACTTATTGTGGGGTCTTCCCATTGGCCAATAACTTTCAATTACTTGGAATGTGAAATAACTTGATTACTACTCTTCTCAATATAATTTCAGTTACTTCTAAAGAAAGTTATAGTATTGTGTTACAATATTCTTTCATTAGGAAGGTGAATAAAGTTTGAGAGTGATTGAACTAGACTGCAATATTGAATTGAAGCTATTGAGTCATATTATATGACATGGATTTTATCAATTTGCTTATTTTGTCAATGTCAAACAGTTTATTTTTTTTTTTTGAATTATAGTTAAAAATAAATTTAGGACGTGGGCAGATCCGTCACATGTATAAATTTTTTTTTTTATCTATTCGGACAGAATCTTTTTTATACACGCATGGTTAAGCAAATATAAAATGTATAAATAGAGTTTACTAACAATCAAGATGATACTAAACAACTGGTAGATAATTCAACATAAATAGTTTTAAAATATCACGATAAAATCTACAACTAATATCCACCGTTAACATAAATGAAAGCAACCAAGTCAAGATCATAGTAAAAGAACTCCTAAAGTAAATGGTACTGGCCAGCTATCTAGCTAACATCAAGGGACAGCTCTATTAGTACGCCTCACATCACCGCTTCGACATCCCACCACCTGATATACCTGAAAAATAGGTCACCAAAGAATGTGAGATACAACTGATCAATGTATACAAGTGGGTACAACGAGTCGGGGAACAGCAAGTCCTACCTACTGGTATATAATAATTAACAGATAAGTAAATCAGTAGGCAGATATGAAAGTAGGTAAAGATAGGTATAATAATTACAATGCTAAGCATGCTGAAAATAGGTGGCAACAGTAGATGACGAATCAATAATAGTAAGAACTATGCGTCAACGCTGGAATCAAAGTACCAAATCAATGCCACTATTGGTCTCGAGGACTTTAGGCCAATGACACTGTCTGGCATCTATCGGGCTGACATAATCCTACACCATTCGGTGCTATCTAGGGCTCACGGGTCAAAAAGACCACTCTACCGGTAAAGAACACCATTACGGGTAGCTAATCTGCTAGTGTACGTGAATAAACAACTGGTGCTGCGACTATCATAATGCTGATGCTCAAGCTCGTTGTCTAAAGACTGGGTAATCGACACTAAGCTGGGAACTCCCAAATGGGATACCAATCAACTGTGAAATCATCTTATGCTGTATAACAGTAACTGATCTCCTACTTTAACATGCAATACAAGTATAGTGAGATACTGAAATACTTTGAACTGAAACATAGCTAAGTAATGACCAATCAAACATGACACATGTCAATGTATAAGCAGCTAGATGTACTGAAATCAAAGGCAATATAACTCAAAGAATAGGATTAGGGCTAGCAAGATCACAGGGATCCGACCGAGTACGGTACCCAGTGAAGTGATACTATGCTGATGCCCGGATCGGAGTACCCACCTCAGTGTAGGCGGTCCTTAAATCTGCTGTACAGATCTCGTGCAGGCTCCTGACTGCTCGGGTCTAAATCAAAAATATAGATCAGTAACTGACTCACAAAAATCCAACCCACTGACTCACAGTGTATAAAACGACTATACAGTGGACTTAACTTAAGTTTCGGGATCCGTCGAAATTTTCGATAATCTGCCGATTAACCACTAATGGTTCGAACAGTGCGTGTAGTCTACCGAATCAAATGAAACTTTACATGCTTCCCCGAAATGCTTCGTTTAAGGTGTTTGAGCAACAACAACCAACTTTGCACAACTATAAGCTCAAACTGTGCAATAATTACCGAAAACCACTTCCGAAAATGCCGACTGCGGCTTCGGAAGTCACCGACGCAAAAGAAAGTCACTAGACCAGCCAGGATAGCGTCGGGAACAACTAGGGACACATGACAATCATAAATGACCATCTAAATCGCTTAGATCATGTGTTTTGTGCCGAAACGATGATAAACTAGTGATTTCGCCGATTTACGACTCGTAATCCAAATTCCGCTTAATGGAAGCCATCGGACCTCGAACGAAAAATCCAGAGGTCATGTGCACACTGCCCAAGGTAGCCCATGTGGCTATATTTGCAACTAGACCCCTAAGTTTCCTCAAAATTGCATAATAACTCCATAATTAGGGTGTGTTGGCTCGTTACCTTAATCTGAAGATTTTTAGATTGATCCGAAGATATCAACAGATGGGCCTCAACTTACTGGAGCCCGTGCTCGTTGTCGGGGGGTTGCCCGGAGTTCAAGAAAGTCAATGGGCCAACCTACAATAACCAACAAGAGCCTAAGTTGCAAACTATGCACAACCAGCCAACATTTTTAGGATTTAAGGTGAGCATCAAGCTCAGGAGGCCAAAAGGGTTCAGAGCCTCACCTTTGTAAAGTCGTAGGGCTACCGGAGAGATGGACGGAGCAAGTTCAACCAAAGCAAAGCCACCAAGAGCTCGGGTTGAGGGAAATTCACAGAAACCAGGCTCTGGATGGCAATAAGGGCAAGCAGCAGTAGTAAGAGATCGAGGGCAGTGCCAGGGTTGCCTTCAACTCTAGCGCCGACGTTAGAGAGTGGCGGATGGCCGGAGTGAAGTCTTGCAGCCAACTCGAGAGCAAGGATGGAGAGTGGGGTCTTCGACAGCTCAAAGTTCCTTGCAATGGCACATAAGGCTTGCTCGCAACCAAAGAAGGTCAGCTGGGTGGTTGGCCGATGGCAGAAAGTGGTGGCGGCGACAGGTGAGGCAGCTCGACTAAGAACAAGAAGAAGAAACTAGGGTTCCCTTTTCCCGTGCCGCCACTGGTCGAGAGGGCTCCAAACATGGTGGAGAGCCTTCTGGGGTCTAGAAGAAACCAACCAACCCCCTGGTTCCCGAGCTAAGCGATCGGAGGTGGCGGGCACAGTGCTCCGGCCAGAATAGGGTTCTGGCAAGCAAGTTGCTCCTTGCGGCAATCCGATGATTCTCTGGCGACGGGGCTGTGCAGGAAGGATCGCCAGGAGGTGAGGAAGTGAGTGGGAGTGTTCTTTGGCAAGAAAAACAAGGAATAAGGTGACTTGACTCACCTTAGATCCGAGAAGGAAGTAGAGAAGAAAAACTTCGTTCTCCGGCGTCGTGCGACAATGACAGGCGGCGGCGCTCCTTAGGTCAGACTCTATGATGGTGAGGAAAGACACAACGTGGCTTTGGGGTAATTGGTTGAGGTTTGGTGCACATCTCCTTCTCCAAACCCGAGAGCAAGGTGAGGTGGTGCTTGGCTTCACTTTTTCGGCAAGATACGACGGCGGTAAACCTCGGGGAAGGAGCAGGGAGAAGAGGAAGAGGTGTCGGAGGCTATGAGAGAAAGGACTCTGTGCAGCTAAAGAGGAAACCCTAGGTTGCATTATATTGAGGTGGAAAACTTGCTAAAAAGTCCCTGTAGATTTTAAATTTTTAGTTGAGACCTTTACAGTAGGTATAATATGCTAGGAAGTCCCTCCACATGCGGTATTACACAAATCTATGCATAAAATATAGGTTGTTTTGCCAAGTTACACAGTAAAAATAGTGTTTTTCATGTATTTTGAGGCTTTCGGATCGTCGAACATAAAAACGAACATCGTACGTCATTCAACTCGACGAGACCATTCAAGTAGCGATTTTATTTCATCACGTTTAGGTCTCGTTAGGTCACATTAGACACTTCTTCATGAATACCCTCCAAATTCTAATTTTTGAATTACAGAAAAGGGAAAGGAAAAGAAGAGACAACCGGGTGGATTTGGGAGTCAGTCCAGCTTCAAGTGGGCCCCTAAGCATCCACGCCAGCAGTCGCATTCTTGGGGGTCCCGTCATCCCACGACCCTCGAGAAGTGCGTCATTTGCTCAAGTTCGTATCGAGCATTGCAGTGCGAGGTGTGCTGCGGGAGGTGCTACAAGTGTAGCTGGTCGGGCCACATGGCATCGGAGTGCTACAAGGGTGTGCCCCCAGACCCGTCCACCGAGTCAGTACCATCTGTCCCGACGCAGAGCATGGGGGATACACCAGCCCTATCTGGCAGGCGACCATCGGCATCGCGCCAACCACCGAGTGGGCGGTTTTTTGCCACTCAGATGGTGGAGGAGGAGCCAACCGTGGACGACATCGTGGCAGGTATAATTTCAATTAATGATGTACGATGTAGGATTTTATTTGACATAGGCGCATCGCATTTATTTATTAGTAGGTCCTTTGCTATGATATACGGGCTAGAGGTGCTTAAGTCTAAGGGTATTACGGTGGTGCAAGTGCTAAAGCATTCATTTGCCGAGTACAGCCCCGCCTGTCTCATGCGGATAGGCAATTGGTTTATGCAAGTGAATTTCTTGGTCCTGTGGCGATTGAGGGATTTTGATGTGGTGTTAAGGATGGACTGGCTCTCGAGGTATTATGCCAAGATTGATTGCGAGAGTCGAGTCATCACCTTTCGGGAATTGGGACAGAAGGAGTTCGTCTACAAGGGATGTAGAAGCCCATTGTTCGCTATGATGGTCTCTATGTTTCGAGCCAAGATGTTAATCAATGGTGGATGCGTGGCCTATTTGGCCACCATAGTAGAGGAGCGAAAAGAGGAAACGACATTGGAGAGTATTCCGGTGGCGTGGGTGTATCCGGATGTATTTCCCGGTCCCGGATGTATGCCGTAGGACCGGGAGATCGAGTTCATCATAAACTTGGTCCCTGGGACAGTTCCAGCTTCAAAAGCACCATATCAGATGGCACCGGCAGAGTTGAAGGAGTTAAAGGCTCAGTTGCAAGATTTATTTGATAAGGGCTTCATCAGGCCAAGTGTATTGCCTTGTTGGGCTTGCGGGGTACTACAGGCAGTTTGTGGAGGGGTTTTCCAAAATTATCGCTCCAATTACCGGCCTCACAAGGAAAGAGGCTAAATTTATTTGGAGCGATGAGTGCAACAAGAGCTTCCAGCTTCTTAAGGATAAGTTGACATTGACTCCAATCCCCGCTTTACCTATGGCGAGGAAGGACTTTGTGGTGTACAGTGATGCATCGGGGTGTGGTTTGGGGTGTGTATTGACGCAGGAAGGGAAGGTTATAGTTTATTCCTACCAACAGTTGAACAGCTATGAAAATAATTATCCCACCCTCGACCTCGAGCTTGCCGCAGTTATTTTTGCATTGAAGCTATGGCGACATTATCTATATGGCGAGCATTGTGAGATCTGCACGGATTGCAAAAGCCTCAAGTATCTGTTTACTCAAAAGGAGTTAAATCTGAGACTGCGTTGATGGCTTGAGCTACTAAAGGACTATGATGTTAGTATCCTATACCACCCGGGGAAAGCAAACGTGGTGACCGACGCGTTGAGTAGAAAATTAGTGGAGAATCGCGCCATGATGGTCACTGATCACTTCCCGCTGCAAGGAGAAATGTTGTAGTTTGGATTGGAAGTAGTTGCTTCCGGCGTTCCCGCAACACTTATGATACTGCGAATGTAGTTCACCTTATTGGAGAAAATTAAGGAAAGGCAACTTGCGGATGAGAAGCTCCAAAAGGTGCGGTCTGATATTAAGGGAGGGCGCGCAGTGCATTATGGTATGGACTCAAAGGGAGTCTTGAAGTTTTGGGGTTGACCGTGTGTGCCTAATAACAAGAAAATTCGAAGGGAGACAGTCCAAGAAGCACGCCGATCTCCGTATACGATCCACCATGATGGCACCAAAATGTATAAAGATTTGAGGACATATTTCTGGTGGCCGGGCATAAAGAAAGATGTTGGACGCTATGTGGCTTAGTGCATAGTGTGCCAACAAGTTAAAGCTAAGCATCGACTTCTACGGGCAAACTTCAAAGTCTACCGATACTTGTTTGGAAGTGGGAGAATATCTTGATGGACTTCGTCATGGGCTTGCCTAGATCACAAGTGGGCCATGACGCTGTAGTTTACCGGCTTTCGCTAAAATGGCAAAGTGTTGATAAGTCACCCTGAACACGTTTAAAAACATGATAAAAATGAGTTAGAATAAGTTTGGTTTGAAGTAAATTGCATTCGGATCGAAGTTGAGTTGGAAACGAGTGAAAGCAGCTCAATCAAGAGCTTTAGGCTGGTTTCGTACGCCCGGAGATGTCCTGCGGGCGCCCGGAGCACAATAACGGGCGCAAGTGCGGGCGCCCTGTCCGTACTTTCAGACTCACAATCCGATAGCAAGGTTTTTGGTGCGCGTGGGTTTTCGGATGCACGGGGTGTCCTGCGGGCGCCCGGATGAGCAGTAGCGGGCGCAGTGTGAGGGTGCCCCAGACCGTTAGAAGGAATAGTGGCTTCGACGTTTCGGACGCCCGGACAGGGTCGTGGGCGCCCGAATCATGTGGAGGCTGACATGGTTTTGTCGTAAATTAGAGATTTTTGCAGAGGCATATTGGTTATTTCACAACCCCTGCCACCCTTGCCTACTCTTTGACCAGAACCCATTTCAAAACCCTATCTTTCTCTCCCTTTCTCACACTCCATTCTCCTCTCTCTCTCCCTGAATTTTCTCTCCAAAGAAGAAACAGCAGCAGCGAAAGTGAGTGGGACGGAGCACTGTGGAAGGTTTGAGTTGAGGGTGTAATCTCCAAAACAGCTTGGAGAAGGTGGAGAGGACCTCAAGGAATCCTTTGGAGAGAAGAAAGAACCCTTTTCCCATCTCTTTTGGCTAAGAGCTCAAGAAAGGTACCTGGAAAAAAATTAGGGTTTTGAGATTTTTTGGATTTTATGGAGATGAAATAATCTCTTATGGGTTTCTATCCCAATTTTTAGGGATTGCTTGGAGAGCCTAGTGATCAAGCCACCTTTTCGTTCAAGCCCTTATACAAGGTGGGGGATTTCGCTGAAAAGGGTGAACTTGTCTCTTTTCCTTAATTTTTTATGATTTTAGAAGCATATTAGTAAGAGTAGATGTGTAGAGAATACATACGTATTGGGCAATATAGTGTTTAGCCCTAAGTGGTATATATAAATAAAACCTAGAGATAGGTTGGACATGTGTGGCATAAACCTAGGAGAAGATCTAGGTTAAATCGAGTGGCATTTAACTTAAGTGAAAATCTAAGGTGGAAATGTAGAATTTCAACATAGAGTCATGGAACTCTAAGGTTAGAGTGGCATGTTTGGTGTCTTGGTGTCCTTGGTAGTGACCCTATAGTAAAGAACTTAGGGTGAATGTGCAAATTTGAGTAAACAAGAGAACTCTAACCTAAATTGGTGTCCTTGGGGCATCCTAGCTATCCTAGAGTAAATAACTTAAGGTAAAAGAGAAAAGTAAAAGAGAATGTAAATGGCACCTTCGGATTTGGGACTCGTAATTTTGGATGTTTGCGCTGATGCCGACTTCTAGGGCATAGGCCCAATAGGTGAGATACTTCCGAAAGGTTAAAAAAGTAAAAGGTCATGTAAATGCACCTTCAGATTTGAGGCTCGTCATTTTGGGGTGAGCGCGCATAGCGACCCCTAGGGCATGGGCCCATTGGGCGAGATATTTTCGAAAGGCTAAAAATAAAATATATTACAAATGTCGCATTTGAATTTGAGACTCGTTAATTGGGAGAATGACTCCTAGGGCACGGGCCTATCGGACGAGGTGCTTTCAAAAGGCTAATAATAAAAGAAAAAGGAAGTGACCAAATGTGGTCGGATTAGGTGTAACCCTTATAGCGGCATAGTGGCCGAGTTGTGGTATAGTGACCTAGTGTGTCATGGAATGGTAGCATATTGGCATTGAGTATGGACTAATAGCGTAGTGATTTTCATATCAGCATGCTAGTGTAATATTTACAGCTTTCCTATTATCTTGTTACTATTGCTTTCATTGGACCAAGAGGTGTAGAATATATTTTTCGGTGGATAAACCCATTGGGAACTATTCGTAGTTCTCACACCCTATTGGTTTCCACTTGTTGCAGATCCAGGTACAGCCGGTAAGACACACGACAGAGGGTAAGAACCCAGCAATATAGAGACCTAGAGGGTCTAGTAGTATTTTTACCCCCTTTTTGTATTTAAAGTGAACATTGTATTTTTGGTGAGGTTGAACAAAAGAAATTGTAACTAATTGTTATATGGAAAATGTTCATTCTGGTATTTTCATTTTGGCTTTATTCAGTTTTATTTATGTTTAAAGTTGAATGTTTAGTTTAGTAGTAGTTTTACTTTGATATTGTATCTCATTATGCACATCGTTTTACTTGAGATGTTTGTTCTGTTCCTTTCGGGTATATAGAGGTCATGCCTAATTGGCGGGTTTGTTAGCGTGCCCGAACTGATCAAATAGACGATCTCGGGGCGTAACATATTAATGTGGTATCAGAGCCTAGGAGTAGTTCTAGGCGGCTAGCAACCTTAGGGAGACCTTAGGGATTAGGCATGTGAGAGTGTGTGTGGACTTTGGGAGAAAGTACTTGATTGGCTATTGTTGTTCCTAAAAAAGGGTATTGGAAATGGACCGAGGGAAATGGATTCCTACTTGCTAACAATATGTTGGGCGACTGACAATATAACGTTAGGGGTGAGAGGAAGTATCCCTCATAGACTTTAGCATGATTGGGTCGACAGACCTTTTATTTTGCTTTTAGTTATGCTTTTATCCGAATTATTAAATTTTGACTAATATTCTCGTTATGGTGTGCAGAGAGCTATGGCACCGTGTATGTGATGATCCGGACTCCCGCAGGAACTGTGCAACATTAAACAGTGACTGTAGGGAGCTTGTACGGTGAATCGGAGCTTGTAGAATTGAAATTGGACATTTAAAATAGACTTGGCGCGAAAATCGGAGCAAACGGGAATTTTCGGGAGCTTTCGGCAAAATTTCGGATGAGAATTTGGCGAAATGGACGTCGTATTTGGACTCAGCGCGCGAAAACGATCAAAATGGTATATTCGCTTTATTTTTCCGGCACTTGGTACTGTTCACTGGAACAGTAACTTGCCGGCCGGAATTACTGTTCCGGCCGCCGGCGGCGACCGGCGGGCGGCGGCGCACGGCGGCGGGCAGCGGCGCAGCGGCGGGGCAGCGGCGGAGCGCGGAGGAGCGCGGCGCGGGCAGGCGCGGGCAGGGGGCTCGGGTGCGCGGTCCATGGGCCAAGCGTGCACCGGGAGCACCGAGTACCCCCCCTTGCCACGTGGCGCTTCCCCATTGGTGGGCCGGCTTCTAGAAGCCCACGGGGACTGTGACACGTGGCACACTCCTATAGGCCGACAAACTTCCGGAAGACCCGGAGCGCGGACCGGGCGTACACCACGTGGGACACGTGGCAATTTCTCATTGGGCCTGCACAGGCTGTTTGCTGTTTTGTGGACACGTGGCGCCTTCTGGTTGGCCCATTTCGGTGTTTCCTGTTCGGATCGGATCCCGTGTGGGAATATTCCCTTTTGGCCCACTATATAAGAGGTCCCCCACCCCCTCTCTTTGCACCTCGGGTTGCGCGCCGAAGAGAGAGAATCAGAGAAAGTGTTCTATACCAAAGTTTTTCCTCTCTCTCTCCTCTCTCTCTTTCTACAATCTCAGGATTTTAGGAGTTACAGATAGCAAGATATCTGCGACGCGGCGCACTGCGACAATTTTCTTTTTAGGCCCATTTCCCGTCGCAGTTCCGTCGAAAATTCACTGCGGGCTAACCAGGTGGAATTTTTGGACGATTTTTGCGGCAGCGCGACCGTAAGAGGTAGGGCTTTGATTTACTTGTTGATCATTTTGCTCCGTTTCGTACTTTTGGCACGATTCCCGAGTCCTCTTTGACCCCCCTTTTTGCTGTGGAAATTTCTGGACAGCGTCGACTTCTCCGATTTTTATCTTGGCGTAGGAGCATCAGATCGAGGCGTTCAAGGAGTCGATTTTGATCTACTCTTCGCGAGGAACGCATGTGATTTTTCTGGGATTTTAGGAGCTCATTTTAGAGGTGAAAAATTCCTCTTTTCTCGTGCTGTTTGAAAAACAGCAAATATTGTGCTTTTTGGGAGTTATATTGAACAGCTATGCGCTGATTTGCAGGAATTGAGGACTGTGGACAGCCAGGAGACTACCTGGGGTGTTGTTTGAGCTGTTCGAGGTGGGCGGTTGTTGCTTACCTCATTTTTGACAAGCTCACTGGGATTACTAGAAATCCCCTAAAATATGACAATTAATGAGAACCATTGGGACAAACTAACAGGACTACTAACAGGACAACTAACAGGACAATTAATGAGAATCATTGGGGACAAATTAATATGACAAATGACAAGGACCGCTGGGACGAACTCCCCTAAAATTTAATATAACCCCACAAATGATATGATGACTTATATTGGGACACTGTGATTGAGACAAAGGCTATGATCTCGCATGCAAATGACTTTTATTCAGTAAATCAATTGTTTTAAACCTTTGACATTCTTTTACAACTTTTAAAAAAATAAAGACAGTTGCATGCAAGCCCGGACATCAGGTAAGGCCACTATTCATTGCTACACTATCATATTGGGATTTGAACATGTTTCATTGTTGTCCTTTGCATTCATATGTTGTTGCTCAAGTGTGAGCAGGGGTTTGGGATAGTGTAGCCAAGGTTGTGCTAGATTGTGGACTTGTGGGGTATTGCGGTGACCGCGGACAGTAGGCGGTTGACCAGATGTTTATCCTTGCATCAGATTGGGGTTGTGTCACGCCCCGGGGGTAACCAGAACCCGGGCCCGCCAACAGATCCGCCGTTTACACAGAATTTCCCATGTACACGAAGCGCTGGTAACCTGCTCAGATAGATAATATACAATAGAAGAGCATAAACAGAGCTGAACTAATAGAACTAACAGTAATCTCGGACTGAAATAAAAGTGTAAACTGAAATAAAAGTACAATATACTCCCAGCTCACCATAAATAATACAACCAGCTGGCCACAGCCAGACCCAAAAGTAAACTAATCAAGTCTGAGATACAAAAGGGGAGTACAGTAATAATCTAGCTAAACTCTCGCTCGGGGTAGACGATCTAGCTAGTCGGCGATCCTCTTACCTCGATCTGCCGCTGAAGGCCCAGCAGCTCCCACGGTCGACTCTGCAAAACAAAGGGGGGAAAGAGGACAAGAAACAACAATAATGGGGGTGAGAACTACTAGATAAACCAGTAGCCTCCCCTAGTGGGTAAAACCTCAGATGCTGACGCACCCACTAGGAATAAAGAGGCAAAAAGGAAAGAACAGTGGTATGCACTACAGACTGCTGAAAGGAAACTACCACTACTATGCCTCTAAATGCAGTGCCAAAAGATGACTGTATATATGCAACCATAAAGCTGACTGCCCAAGGAAACCCAATCAGAGGGCCAGGAAATACTGGCACTGCCTGCTCTGTCATCACTCACAACTCACCAACTGTGTCATCACTCACAACTCACCAACTGTGCCATCACTCACAACTCACCAACTGACCGGCACCGTCACGGTCAAAAGCCTACTCCGGAGTGGCACTCGAGGGGAGCGACCCACACGAGTAAAGTATCTCTGTATCAAGCCTCTCTGTAACCAATGTCTCACAATAGCAGGACTGGATCAAGACTATGATCAAGGTGGGAGTTCCGTCCACTAATGGAATCCCGATCGGATGCAACAGTAATCAATAAGTGGGAAACACCGTCCACTAGAGAAGTCTAATATCCAATCTGATGCGATAGTACTCAAAAGTGGGAAACTCCATCCACTAATGCAATCCTGGTCCCCAAGCTGGTGTGATAATAACACCCGGTCAACCGCCCAAAATCCGCGGTTACCGCTGAACCCATAGACCCCAATCTGATAAGGTAAAAACATCTGGTCAACCGCCTATCATCCGCGGTTGCCACTATGCCCCACAATCCCCTGAGACAATCCCAACTGTCCCAAACTCAAGGTTCAGACACCACTATCTCAAAATCCCGATTAGACTTGAGCAACATGCAACGATAGAGAAAAATAACAATAACACATGTTTTCTCCTAAGTCAAGTACCATAATATAGTGCTGCAGTAAGATAGTGGCCTAACTAGATGTCCAATGAGCATGCAAGTGTTCTCTTTTAAAAACATTTAGAAAGAAGCTAAGTTTCATGGAAAGAACAATTTTAGAACTATTTTAAAAATATTTTTGGGTTACCAATTTGCATGCGGTTCACGATATAGCAATTGTCCAATTTTCTTGTCCCAGATATTTCACATAGAAGCTACTAAATTAATTCAGGGGTCAAATACAATAGGTTTATATATCACAAGTTATCTATCACATGCATAGTTGGGAAACTCTTTTATTCCTAGTGTGCAGGTCAACAAAGAGGGCAACGCAACCACCCACATCGAAAAGCGTGTACAATGTACCCAGAAAATACCCGCTGTCCTCTAAACACACCGTCAGCTGCAACAATGTCCTACAGTATCACACAAGTGTACAAGGTGTAAATATAACAGTTTCCAAACACACAATTGTTGTTTTAAAATCAGCACGCAAAACGAGGAATTTTCACCTCTGTCCCGAGCTCCTAAAGACCCAGAAAAATCACGGTTGCGTTCCTCGCGAAAAATCACCCAAAATCGACTCTTGAATCACCCCGATCCGATATTCCTACGCGGAGAAATAATTCGTCGAAGTCGCCGCTGTCCAAAGATCCAACCAACAAAATGGGGTGTCAAATCACCTCGGGAATCGTGCCAAGAAATTGGAATCCGGAGAAACCATCAACACGGAAAACGAAGCCCTACCTCTTAGGAACACACTGGCGAAGAAATCGTCGGAATCGGACTCCTGTACTGCGCAGGGGACTCCTCGGACTGAAATGCGACGATAACGGGCCGAAATGGGGGAAAACCGAGGCACGCTGTAAAATCCGGAACGCCGCTGTCGATCTTCCCGAAAATCTGGGAACGCACCACGAGGTAGAAAAATGTGAGAGGAAAAACTTCTCTTCACACACCTCTCCCTGGTTCTCTCTCTTTCTCTCGGAAAAAGCCCAAGAAGAGAGGGGAGGGGCCTATTTATAGGCCCACAAAATCATTTGGGAAAATTCCCACTGTGTCCCCACTTTCGGGCGCAGTGGGGAATTCGGGCTGCTACAGTGCGGCCCGGCCCGCCAACTTCCGGGCGGCTACAGTGCGGCCCAGCCCAACCCGGGCCGCACACGGGATCCCATCCCGTCCGACCATCCGTCCAACCCGGCCCAGGGCCCGCCACGCGTCCGCCGAACAGGCGGCAGCCGTGCGGGCCCGCGGGAACGCGCCACGTGTCCCCCTGCGGGACGGCGGGGTGGGTGGCGCCCGCCAATGGCGGGGCGCCACGTGGCCCGCGCTTGCCCGCCCGACACGGCCGCCGGCGGCCCTGCGCGCCGCCTGCACGCCTGCGGTGCGTGCGCGTACGGCGCAGGCGCGCGCGCCGCGGGTGCGCCGCGCGCACGTGCGCCGCCAACCCGGGGCCGCCACGTGGCGCGCCCCGGTGCACCGTGCACCGCGCCGCTGCCCCAGCTTGCCCGACCTGCCCGCGCTGCCCGCGCTTGCTCCATGTGCCGCGCGTGCTGCGCCGTCCAACGGGAGCCCGCCACGTGGCCCGCCGGTGCACCGTGCACCGGCGGTCCATTCCGTGGACCGAGAGTGGCGCGCCGGCCCAATAAGAGGCGCCACGTGTCCCCGGCCGGTCCACAGGTCCCCCCATGCACCATTTTGCACAGAAAACTTCCGGGGGTCCGTTTTTGGGCATCCGGACTCCAAATTAATTAAGTAAATAGCCGTTTTCAAGCGTTTTTCCACGCTGAATCCAAATACGGCCTCCGTTTAGCCTGATTCCATTCCTAAAATTCGGCAAAGTCAGCCGAAGGTCAGGCTTGCTTCCAAATCCACTCTAAGTCCAAACAACACATCCCTTTGACATGTTGGGGCCCAACACACCAACACTAGGTGTTCCACACCCCAAACAGGGGAAAAACTGGGACACTACATCCTCCCCCACTAACAAAAGTTTCGTCCTCGAAACTAAAATCATACCTCAATCCAGAGCCTCGAACAAGTAGGGGTAGGCGTCCATCATCTCTGACTCTGTCTCCCACGTCGCCTCGCGCTCATCATGATTGCTCCAAAGGATCTTCACATAGGGAATGGTACGATTGCGCAATTCTTTCACCTCCCGATCAAGAATCCGCACTGGGCGCTCCTCATATCTCAAATCCTCACTGATCTCGAGGGGTGCAAAGTCGATGACGTGCGACGGGTCGAAGACGTACCTCCTCAGTGTGGAAACATGGAAAACATCGTGGACACCAGCCAGTCTCGGGGGAAGTGCAAGTCGATAAGCAACAGGCCCGATACGCTCCAACACCTCGAATGGTCCAATGTATCGGGGGCTGAGTTTCCCGCGAATGCCGAACCTCCTGATCCCCTTGGACGGCGAGACTTTCAAAAATACATGATCTCCAACCTGAAACTCTAAGTCTCGTCGCCGGACATCAGCATAGCTCTTCTGTCGGCTCTGAGCGGTCTGAAGATGCTGTCGAATCACGCGGACCTTCTCCTCTGCCTCTAGCAGTATATCTGGCCCCAAGGTCCGTCTCTCGCCTACGTCACTCCAATAAAGTGGTGATCGGCACTTGCGTCCATACAACGCTTCAAACGGAGCCATCTGTATGCTCGCTTGAAAGCTGTTGTTGTACGCAAACTCAACCAAGGATAAGTGCCGAATCCAACCTCCGCCGAAATCCAAGACGCAGGCCCTCAGCATGTCCTCCAAGATCTGTATCGTCCGCTCTGACTGCCCATCAGTCTGAGGATGGAAAGCTGTACTGAATCTGAGCTGAGTCCCCATCGCAGTCTGTAAACTCCCCCAAAAACGCGAGGCAAACCTCGGATCCCTATCTGACACAATGGAGGCGGGTACTCCATGCAGTCTCACAATCTCATCAAGGTATAGCTGGGCTAGTCGATCGAGTGGCCAAGTAGTCTGCATGGCAAGAAGTGCGCTGACTTGGT
The DNA here is from genome assembly GCA_029168755.2 of Tillandsia fasciculata. Taxonomy (NCBI): domain Eukaryota; kingdom Viridiplantae; phylum Streptophyta; class Magnoliopsida; order Poales; family Bromeliaceae; genus Tillandsia; species Tillandsia fasciculata. The sequence continues at coordinate 4,208,252 of CM054933.1, read as the reverse complement.
AAGTCGATCCACCACTACCCAGATAGCATCAGCTCCGCCCTGTGCTCTCGGCAATCCGACCACGAAGTCCATGGTAATGTGGTCCCATTTCCACTCAGGGATGGGGAGACTTTGTAACTTGCCAGCTGGCACCCGATGCTCAGCTTTTACTTGCTGACAAGTCAAACACTGGGCCACAAATCTCCCGACATCCCTCTTCATGCCATTCCACCAAAAATGTGCCTTGAGGTCCTTATACATCTTAGCCCCCCCTGGATGAAGGGTGTAAGGTGTATAATGGGCCTCTCTCAATATCTGCTCTCTGATCTCAGCATCCACTGGCACACAAGCTCGGTCTCTGTACCTCAGTACTCCCGCAGCATCCACTGTAAAATCCCCTGACTGATCACTCGGAAGCTGATCTCGAATCCTGGTCAAGTGGGGGTCCTCACTCTGTTTTTCCCCGATCCTGTCTAGCAGAGTGGGCTGCACGACTAATGACGTCAGTCTAGCAGAGACCCCAGGGGACACGACCTCTATCTCGAGCCGTCTCATCTCCTCCAATAGGGGCGCCTGGTCTGTGATCAACATAGACAAACTCTGAACTGCTCTCCGGCTCAAAGCATCCGCGACCACGTTAGCCTTGCCTGGGTGGTAAAGGATGTCCACATCATAATCCTTTAATAGCTCTAACCACCTACGCTGCCTCAAGTTCAGCTCCTTCTGGGTGAACAGATACTTTAAACTCTTGTGGTCGGTGTAGATCTCGCAATGCTCCCCGTACAGGTAATGGCGCCAAAGCTTCAGTGCAAATACCACGGCAGCGAGCTCTAAGTCGTGGGTAGGGTAATTCTTCTCGTAATCCTTGAGCTGTCTCGATGCATAAGCAATCACCCTCCCATCCTGCATCAACACGCAACCGAGTCCACTGTGTGATGCGTCACTGTAGATCACATATCCTTTCCCCATAACAGGGAGGGAAAGGATAGGGGCAGTCATCAATCTGTCCTTCAGCTCCTCGAAGCTCCTCTGGCAGTCCTTGCTCCAGATAAACTTAACCCCTTTTCGCGTCAATCGAGTGAGGGGTGTGGAAAGCTTCGCAAAGCCTTCCACAAACCGACGATAATAACCAGCTAATCCCATGAAGCTGCGCACCTCTGATACAGTCGTCGGTCGGGGCCAATCACGAACTGCCTCAATCTTCGCCGGGTCTACAGCTACACCGGCGGCGGAAATCACATGGCCCAAGAAAGCTACCTCCCGAAGCCAAAACTCGCACTTCACCAGCTTGGCATACAACTTCTTCTCCCGCAGAAGTTGTAGCACAGTCCTCAAGTGCTCCTCATGCTCGGCCTCGCTCCGGGAGTAAACCAGGATATCATCTATGAACACCACCACAAATCGATCCAGAAATGGCCGAAATATCCTGTTCATCAAGTCCATGAAGGCGGCAGGGGCATTAGTCAGTCCAAATGGCATAACTGTAAACTCATAATGCCCGTACCGTGATCTGAAAGCAGTCTTAGGAATATCCTCGGCCTTCACCTTTAATTGGTGGTAACCAGACTGTAGATCAATCTTGGAAAAGACACAAGACCCTTGCAGCTGATCAAAGAGATCGTCGATGCGCGGCAGAGGGTACTTGTTCTTAATGGTCACTTTATTCAGCTCCCTATAGTCCACACACAGTCTAAGTGACCCATCTTTCTTCTTCACGAATGGCACCGGTGCTCCCCAGGGCGACACACTGGGTCTAATGAAACCCTTATCCATCAAGTCTTGCAACTGTGCTTTAAGCTCTCACAGCTCAGCCGGTGCCATCCGGTAAGGAGCCTTAGAGATTGGCGCAGTTCCTGGGACTACGTCAATCACAAACTCAATCTCTCTGTCGGGCGGCATACAAGTCAGCTCAGGTGGAAACACATCCGGGAACTCGCGGACGATAGGGATATCCCCGAGTCCCGGTGCCGCCGTAAGCCCCTCAACAACACTAGCCAAAAAGGCTACACATCCTCGGTGAATCATCCGTCTCGCTCGGGAAGTCGAAACCATAGAGGCAAGGAAAGCACTCTGACATCCCCGGTACATCCACACCTCCTGGCCTGGCTCTCAAAAAGTGACAGTCCTCTCGGCACAGTTAATTGTCGCAAAATATCGAGCCAGCCAGTCCATCCCGAGAACCACATCAAAGTCCCGCAGCTGTCTCAAGACCAACAGGTCTGCTGGCATAATCCAGGACTCGATCCGCGTCGGGCAGGACCAACAACACTCCTTCACGTGCAAGGTGTGACCGGGAATCTGAACCTCTCGTGCACGTGGCAAAGGTCCTAACTCTAACCCATGTAATGATGCAAATGATCTACTAATGAAAGAATGCGACGCTCCAGTAACAAAAGATATGAATCCAAATGCCAGAAATAGACCATACCTGCCACCACACGGTCAGCCGTAGTAGAATCCCCCGCCTGCGCTAAGCTATCCTGACCGCTCAACAACGGCTGTCTCTCACCAGAAGGGCGCAGGGGCGAAACTCGGTCTGCCTGGAGACCTGTCGGTGAAGCTCCCGGTCGTAGCTGGGAAGTAGTAGGGACGGACACTAAAGTAGGTGCCGTAGCCGTCCCCGAGGGGCACGAAACCCGAATGTGCCCAGGCTGTCCACAACTATAGCAGCGACCCCACCGCTGGTCGCAGGTGCCGGGAAAATGCTGACCTCCACAGAAAATACAACCGCTGGGGGCCCGCAATGGTCGTGTCTGCTGCTGCTGCTGAGATCTTTGCTGGGATGCGATAGGGGCCAACGCTGAAGAAGGGGGTACTAAGGTCGAAAGGGGGCACGAAGCTCGAACGTGGCCAGACTGTCCACATCGGGAGCATCGACCCCGCCTCAAGTCACAGGTACCTGAGGGATGTCGTCCTCTACAGAAAACACACCTGCCGCGAAACCGTGGCCGTCTAGAAGAACTGGCCTGTCCAACAACAACCGGGGCTGGGCGTTTCCTCTCAGAACGCTGCTCCGGAGCCCTAGCCCTCTCTCTAACTGCCGAATCACCTCTCTGCGCCAGTAGCTGCTCCAGACGCTGGTCCTGTCGGAAGCTCCTTGCCACCAAATGGGTCACCAAGGCCCGCAGTTCCCCCAGCTCTGCAGATACCGCCTGCTCGGGCTCCTCAGACGGGGTGGGGATATCCCCGGCGGAAAGACGACGACGGGGCGACATACTGTCACAAAAAAAAAAGCACGAATCAGCAATAAAACCCCACACGACCCAATCTAGCGAAAGTCAAAGACATCCCCCTATTTCTGTGACTTTATGTTGTCTGCAGCCAACATAACTGTTCACCAGAAATTGGGTATGTCGATCCCTCCTCACTCACTGGAAGAGTCCAATAAATAAATCAACGACTTTCGCAAAGTGTCACGTCTCTCACGCCCTATCATCCTAGGGTCTGCCAAAAGCCTAGGGTTTCCTAAGTCCCAACTGACCTATCCCTAAGCTCTGATACCAACTTAATCTGTCACGCCCCGGGGGTAACCAGAACCCGGGCCCGCCAACAGATCCGCCGTGTACACAGAATTTCCCATGTACACGAAGCGCTGGTAACCTGCTCAGATAGATAATATACAATAGAAGAGCATAAACAGAGCTGAACTAATAGAACTAACAGTAATCTCAGACTGAAATAAAAGTGTAAACTGAAATAAAAGTACAATATACTCCCAGCTCACCATAAATAATACAACCAGCTGGCCACAGCCAGACCCAAAAGTAAACTAATCAAGTCTGAGATACAAAAGGGGAGTACAGTAATAATCTAGCTAAACTCTCGCTCGGGGTAGACGATCTAGCTAGTCGGCGATCCTCTTACCTCGATCTGCCGCTGAAGGCCCAGCAGCTCCCACGGTCGACTCTGCAAAACAAAGGGGGGAAAGAGGACAAGAAACAACAATAATGGGGGTGAGAACTACTAGATAAACCAGTAGCCTCCCCTAGTGGGTAAAACCTCAGATGCTGACGCACCCACTAGGAATAAAGAGGCAAAAAGGAAAGAACAGTGGTATGCACTACAGACTGCTGAAAGGAAACTACCACTACTATGCCTCTAAATGCAGTGCCAAAAGATGACTGTATATATGCAACCATAAAGCTGACTGCCCAAGGAAACCCAATCAGAGGGCCAGGAAATACTGGCACTGCCTGCTCTGTCATCACTCACAACTCACCAACTGTGTCATCACTCACAACTCACCAACTGTGCCATCACTCACAACTCACCAACTGACCGGCACCGTCACGGTCAAAAGCCTACTCCGGAGTGGCACTCGAGGGGAGCGACCCACACGAGTAAAGTATCTCTGTATCAAGCCTCTCTGTAACCAATGTCTCACAATAGCAGGACTGGATCAAGACTATGATCAAGGTGGGAATTCCGTCCACTAATGGAATCCCGATCGGATGCAACAGTAATCAATAAGTGGGAAACACCGTCCACTAGAGAAGTCTAATACCCAATCTGATGCGATAGTACTCAAAAGTGGGAAACTCCATCCACTAATGCAATCCTGGTCCCCAAGCTGGTGTGATAATAACACCCGGTCAACCGCCCAAAATCCGCGGTTACCGCTGAACCCATAGACCCCAATCTGATAAGGTAAAAACATCTGGTCAACCGCCTATCATCCGCGGTTGCCACTATGCCCCACAATCCCCTGAGACAATCCCAACTGTCCCAAACTCAAGGTTCAGACACCACTATCTCAAAATCCCGATTAGACTTGAGCAACATGCAACGATAGAGAAGAATAACAATAACACATGTTTTCTCCTAAGTCAAGTACCATAATATAGTGCTGCAGTAAGATAGTGGCCTAACTAGATGTCCAATGAGCATGCAAGTGTTCTCTTTTAAAAACATTTAGAAAGAAGCTAAGTTTCATGGAAAGAACAATTTTAGAACTATTTTAAAAATATTGTTGGGTTACCAATTTGCATGCGGTTCACGATATAGCAATTGTCCAATTTTCTTGTCCCAGATATTTCACATAGAAGCTACTAAATTAATTCAGGGGTCAAATACAATAGGTTTATATATCACAAGTTATCTATCACATGCATAGTTGGGAAACTCTTTTATTCCTAGTGTGCAGGTCAACAAAGAGGGCAACGCAACCACCCACATCGAAAAGCGTGTACAATGTACCCAGAAAATACCCGCTGTCCTCTAAACACACCGTCAGCTGCAACAATGTCCTACAGTATCACACAAGTGTACAAGGTGTAAATATAACAGTTTCCAAACACACAATTGCTGTTTTAAAATCAGCACGCAAAACGAGGAATTTTCACCTCTGTCCCGAGCTTCTAAAATCCCAGAAAAAACACGGTTGCGTTCCTCGCGAAAAATCACCCAAAATAGACTCTTGAATCACCCCGATCCGATATTCCTACGTGGAGAAATAATTCGTCGAAGTTGCCGCTGTCCAAAGATCCAACCAACAAAATGGGGTGTCAAATCACCTCGGGAATCGTGCCAAGAAATTGGAATCCGGAGAAACCATCAACACGGAAAACGAAGCCCTACCTCTTAGGAACACACTGGTGAAGAAATCGTCGGAATCGGACTCCTGTACTGCGCAGGGGACTCCTCGGACTGAAATGCGACGATAACGGGCCGAAATGGGGGAAAACCGAGGCACGCTGTAAAATCCGGAACGCCGCTGTCGATCCTCCCGAAAATCTGGGAACGCACCACGAGGTAGAAAAATGTGAGAGGAAAAACTTCTCTTCACACACCTCTCCCTGGTTCTCTCTCTTTCTCTCGGAAAAAGCCCAAGAAGAGAGGGGAGGGGGCCTATTTATAGGCCCACAAAATCATTTGGGAAAATTCCCACTGTGTCCCCACTTTCGGGCGCAGTGGGGAATTCGGGCTGCTACAGTGCGGCCCGGCCCGCCAACTTCCGGGCGGCTACAGTGCGGCCCAGCCCAACCCGGGCCGCACACGGGATCCCATCCCGTCCGACCATCCGTCCAACCCGGCCCAGGGCCCGCCACGCGTCCGCCGAACAGGCGGCAGCCGTGCGGGCCCGGCGGGAACGCGCCACGTGTCCCCCTGCGGGACGGCGGGGTGGGTGGCGCCCGCCAATGGCGGGGCGCCACGTGTCCCGCGCTTGCCCGCCCGACACGGCCGCCGGCGGCCCTGCGCGCCGCCTGCACGCCTGCGGCTCGTGCGCGTACGGCCGCAGGCGCGCGCCTGCGGGTGCGCCGCGCGCACGTGCACCCGCCAACCCGGGGCCGCCACGTGGCGCGCCCCGGTGCACCGTGCACCGCGCCGCTGCCCCAGCTTGCCCGACCTGCCCGCGCTGCCCGCGCTTGCTCCATGTGCCGCGCGTGCTGCGCCGGTCCAACGGGAGCCCGCCACGTGGCCCGCCGGTGCACCGTGCACCGGCGGTCCATTCCGTGGACCGAGAGTGGCGCGCCGGCCCAATAAGGAGGCGCCACGTGTCCCCGGCCGGTCCACAGGTCCCCCCATGCACCATTTTGCACAGAAAACTTCCGGGGGTCCGTTTTTGGGCATCCGGACTCCAAATTAAATAAGTAAATAGCCGTTTTCAAGCGTTTTTCCGCGCTGAATCCAAATACGGCCTCCGTTTAGCCTGATTCCATTCCTAAAATTCGGCAAAGTCAGCCGAAGGTCAGGCTTGCTTCCAAATCCACTCTAAGTCCAAACAACACCTCCCTTTGACATGTTGGGGCCCAACACACCAACACTAGGTGTTCCACACCCCAAACAGGGGAAAAACTGGGACACTACAGGTTGAGTTTGGTTTATTTATTGCATCAGTTGGGGATCGGGTTTTCCTAGTGGATGGTTTTTCCACTTTGATCATAGTCATGATCGAGTCCTGCTTTTGAGACTTATCATACCGGCGCGGTTGTTGCCCGGTGATACTTTACTCGTGTGGGTCGCTCTCCTCGAGTTCCACTCTAGAGGCTGGGGCCAGACAGTTATTGACAGTTTTGCTATCACGTCGGCGCGGATTTCTGCCCGATGATGAGAGCGGAGCAGGCAGTACCGATCGTGGATCAGGTGACGGATTGGGTTATTTTGGACAGTTTCTGTTTACTGATGCATGCATACAGTTTTGATAACCAGTACCGCAGTAGAGGCATAGTAATGGTAGTTTTACTGTTTCAGTACCTTACTTATCTTACCACTTCCCCTTTTCCCCTTTTGCCTCTAGTAGTCCTAGTGGGTGCGTCAGAGTTGAGGTTTTACCCACTAGGGGAGGCTACTGGTTTATCTGGTAGTTCTCACCCCCCATTGTTATTTCTGTTTCTTTCTTCTCCTTTATTTTGCAGAGTCATCTGCGGGAGCTGCTAGGCCATCGGCAGCTGATCGAGGTAAGGGGATCGCTGAATAGATAGATCTCCTGTGAGGCTGAGAACTATTAGACAGATATTGTACCCTCCACTCAGACTGTGGTATTCTCCTTTCATTTTGGGGTCTGGCGTTAGCCAGCTGGGTGTACTATTTTGGTGAGCTGGGAGATTATTGTACTTATTACAGTTTTATTTGTAGTCCCAGTCTGAGATACTATGTGGTTCTTCTATTTCAGCTCTGTATTATGCTCTTTTATTGTTAGACTATATCTGAGCAGGTTACCAGCGCTTCGTGTACGTGGAAAATTCCGTGTGCACGGCGGATCTGTAGACGAGCCCGGGTTCCGGGGCGTGACAGTGTAGGGAGACACGTTTGACGCGACTAGAGTCGGGGGAGGGCTCTGGATCGAATGAGGTGCACGAGCTACGGGAGCAAGTGGTCGCACTTATTGGCGTGGTCCAGCAGCAGGCAGAGGCCTCCCGACGTTAGGAGAAGGCTTTCCGTTGACAGAAGGAGGCTTTCCGGCACCAAGAGGAGACGTTGAAGCATCAAGCAGAGCATATCGAGAGGCTCTAGGAGATGATAGCGCAGCAAGCTGAGGCTGCACAGACGGCACATGAGCGCAAAGTGTCGCCGCACCTGGGGGCGACAGTGGAAGGAGTGGCAGTGGCGGCCGAGCCTATGTTGGCGCGCCCTACACCATCGGTCGAGGTCATTAGGGAAATGCCCCGGCGGGTCGACTCGGACGTATCCGATGCCGAGTGCCCAAAAGGCGGAGTAGGATAGGGCGATAGAAAGCCTCGCCAACTTTCAGTAGTTCCATCCGCCAACATTCAGCGGCGAGGGCTCAGACCCGATGATCGTGGAATCATAGGTCGACTCTATAGAGAAGTTGTTCGAGAAGTTGTGAGTGCCGGAGTGGGACCAAGTCATGTTGGCAGTCCTCTTCCTCGATAAGATGGCACATCGCTGGTGGAAGGTGGAGCAAGCGTGGCGGACCGATGCCGCCTTGTCTTCACCGACTTGGGAGGAGTTTCGGGGACTCCTATTTGGTACCTACTTCCCCGACAGCGCCAAGCAACAAATGAAGGAGGATTTTAAGAACCTCAAATAGGGGAGTCGTATGGTTTAGGAGTATAAGTACGAGTTCTCCCGCATTGTCAGTTGCCTTCCCTCCGTTGTGCGCAGCGAGTGGGACAAGGCGCGGTGCTTCGAGCCGGGCCTTCGACCCAGCATCTATTTGAAGGTCCAGTTGCTGAACATCACGACCTACATTGAGATAGTTGATCGATCCCGTTTGATTGAGCGGGGTGAGGTCGTGGTGTGCCAGCAGCGCGAGGCCTATGCGAAGGACAAGGGGAAGGAGAAGAAAAGGCAATTAGGTGGCTACGGGGGTCAGTCCAGCTTCAAGCGGCCCCCCAAGCATCCGCACTAGCAGTCACATTCTCAAGGGTTCCCTCAGCCCATGACTCTCGAGAAGTGTGTCATTTGCGGAGGGCTGCATCGACCACCGCAATGTGAGGAGCACCACGGGAGGTGCTATAGATGTGGTCAGCCGGGCCACATGTCCTGAGAGTTCTACAGGGGCGCGTCTCCAGCCTCGTCTACTGTATCAGTTCCATCTGCCCCGAGGCAGAGTTTTGGGGCATCACCAATCCATATGGCAGGCGACCATCTGCATCTCGCCAGCCACCGAGCGGGCAAATTTTTGCCACTTATGTGGTGGAGGAGGAGCCGGATGTGGATGATGTCATGGCAGGTATAATTTCAATTAATGATATTCGATGCAGGGCTTTAGTCGACATAGGTGCATCGCATTCATTCATCAGTAGGTCTTTTGCCATGACATATGGGCTAGAGGTACTTAAGTCTGAGGGCATTACGGCAGTGCAAGTGCTAGAGCACTATTTTGTGGTCTTCGAGTATAGCCTCCCCTGTTCTATGCAGATAGGCAATTGGTTTATGCAAATGAGTTTTTTGGTTTTGAGGCGATTGGGGGATTTTGACATGGTGTTAGGGATGGACTGGCTCTCGAAGTATTATGCTACTATCGATTGAGAGAGTCGAGTCATCACTTTTCGGGAACCAGGATAGAAGGAGTTCATCTACAAGGCATGTGGAAACTATTTTCGAAAGTTGATCCTCAATCGGGATACCACCAAGTGAAAATAAAGCCGGAGGATGTATATAAAACGATTTTCAGGACGCGTTACGGTCACTATGAGTTTACTGTAATGCCGTTTGGTTTGACCAATGTCTCGGCGGCGTTCATGAATTTGATAAATCACGTCATCCAACCATTCCTAGACCAATTTGTCATGGTGTTCATTGACGATATTTTGGTCTACTCCCTAAGTGACATAGAGCAGGAGGAGCATTTTCGGCAAGTATTGTAAGTTCTTCGAGAGCAGGGGCTATTCGCAAATTTGAAGAAATAAGAATTTTGGCTCTGGGAAGTGGCTTTTCTAGGACATGTGATCTCTGAGACATGGGAGTTAGTGGACCCTAAGAAAATTGAAGCAATGAGAGATTAGCCCCGACCAACCAATGTTACCGAGGTCCGAAACTTTGTCGGGCTTGCGGGGTATTATAGACGGTTCATAGAGAGGTTCTCCAAAATTACCGCTCCACTTATGGTCTCACAAAGAAAGCGGTTAAGTTCATTTGGAGCGATGAGTGGAACAAGAGCTTCTAGTTTCTCAAGGATAAGTTGATATTGGCTCCAATCCTCGTGTTACCTACGGCAAGGAAAGATTTCGTGGTGTATAGTGATGCATTGGGTAGTGGTTTGGGGCATGTACTTTTGCAAGAAGGGAAGGTTATAGCCTATGCCTCCCGATAGCTGAAGAGCTATGAAAAAAATTACCCTACCCACGACCTCGAGCTTACTGCGGTGATATTTGCACCGAACCGATTAAGAAAATATACCCATAATCCAAATAGAGAGCATTGGAATGCCTTAGAGAGAGTTTTGAGATAATTGAAAGGCACCATTTCTTATGGATTGCATTATTGTAGTTTTCATGTAGTATTAGAAGGGTATAGTGATGCAAATTGGATTAGTGATACAGTTGATGTAAAGTCTATTATCGGATTTATTTTTCTCCTAGGAAGTGCAACTATTTATTGGAAGTCAACTAAACAATATTTGATTGCTAGAAGTATTATGAAATCTGAACTCATAACATTAGATACTACTGTAGTAGAGGCTAAGTGGATTAGAGTTTCTTTATGATTTGCCACCGATGGAGTGACCTTTAGCACCTATGTGTATTCATTGTGATTGTAGATCTGTAATTGACAAATGTGTCACGCCCCGAGGTCGAACTGTAACCCAGCCTTGCCAACAGATCTACCACCTATACGGAAATCTCCGTACAGGCGAAGTGTCTAACCTACAAAAGATAGTATCTAATAACTATACAGATATCAGAGTTAGAAATAAATAGCTAAACTCAAATCTCAAATAACTATACATCTGCAACAAAAGTAATACATCAACATCTCTCAACAGAGTAAAATATATACAATACAGACTATACAGTACTATAACCAAAATAACCAGTACAAGGTACTACTAACACTCCAAAAGCTGGTAGGGGTCTAACTCGCAACTCTCTTACCTCGATCAGAAGATATACCAGGTGCGGGACAAGAGTAGAAGTCTCTGCAAAAAGAACACCAACAGCGCGTGTGAAAACTACAACAATAAAGTAGTCCTCAGTGGGTATCGTCTCCAAGACCAACGATCTGCCCACTAAGTCAACTAGAGGCAAAAATAACTGAATTACTGAAAAGCAGGAAAAGCTGGAATAAATCTATATCTACTATGTCTTTATCTACCATGCTCAAAGAAAGAACAAAATGACAGTATACAACCTTTCACTCTCGAGGTGCTCAAATCAACCTAATCTCACTAATTGCCACATCGGGTCCAGTCAAACTTGTGCCCACCTACTACCACAACATTCACAGAGGACGAAAATTACGTAAGGCGTCCAACCGGACTGCATCGACATCATGCAGAAAAACAAGCTTAGCTCCGGACTGGCACTCGAGAGATGTGACCCCACCGAAGAAAAGCTTTGCATCTCAGTTGAGCTCAATACGGCTCCTGTAGACTATAATCTAATCTACGATCAATCAGATCGACAAACTCATAGTGCTCAACAAGCTAACAAAACTGGCCGAAGAACTCTCAACAGTCCGGGATCACTGTATCCCCGAATAGCTTCCGACACTAAATCTCAACCAGCGAAAGCTATAAAAATCCATCCGGCCCCCAGGCACGAGCGTAAATGCAAACTATACTATCCAAACCACTCAAACCCTTCACTCGAGGCGAGAGAAAAATGCAGAAGCTGATAACAGTAATATACAGTACAACAACTTTCTAGAGGTCATCAACCGTCCCCAGTGCAAGTGGCAAAGGGCTTGGTGGTTGATACCCGTGACCCGAGTTCGAAGCCTAGTTGCTTCACATTTCCAGCTAAGTTTATTTAAAAAATAAACGAAGCGGGTAGCATGCTACCTTTCTCTCTCAAAAAAAAAAAAAAAAACTTTCTAGAGGTCCAGATATAGGTGAAATAGTTGATAATAAATATTTCAAATAACTAAATCTAGCATACTGAATATCTATAAAATAGACGTAATAGGAAACACATAGATTGTCACGCCCCGGGTCGAAACTGCGACCCGGACTCGCCAACAGATCCGCCGCCCATACGGGAAGCCCCGTATGAACGTAGCGTCTAACCTGCAAAAGATCAACTATACTATACAGATATCAGAGCTGAAATGTAGATACTGAACTGAAATAAATACAACTCTAGGAATAAGTACAGACCAAGTCCTCACATAATACATAAGTCCCTCAAAATAAAAAGAGTACAACTCAAACCTCACTACAAGATCGCTCAACAAACTCTCAAAAGGTGAGGGTACAGCTACTCTCGGGACGACATCTGGTAGGGATCTAACTCGCGACTCCCTTACCTCGATCAGTTAGATCAGCAACCTGTGCAGCAGGTACAGAAGTAGAGGTCCCTGGGGTAGAAAACACCACGACAGGTGTGAGAACTACGTCCCAAACTAGTTCTCAGTGGGTGCCGCCAACAAGCCCGACGGTCTGCCCACTAAGTCTACTAGAGGCAAAAAGTAGAAGATGCAATGCTGGAAAGAAAAACTGGTAAAATAACTCTACAGCCACTATGCCTCTAACTAGATGCTCAAGGGTGAAACAGAAAGAAATCTGGTACCACTACTAACCCTCAACTCAAATCACCAAATCTATACTGACTGCCACATCGGGTCCAGTCAAACCTGCGCCTACCTACTGCCGTTACGTCCACGGAGGAGCGGCCTTACGTAGGGCGTCCGTGACTGCCAAACTGGCCAGCCAGAGGGACTGTGTCGACAAAATCGCAATAGCAAGTAACCCGCCTAGCTCCGGAGTGGCACTCGAGGGGCGCGACCCCACCGAGTAAAATATCTGCGCATCTATGTCGAGCTCAATGTGGCCCATGCAGGCTATAATCCAAATCCACGATCAACAAGATCGACTGTGATCAAAAGATCCCTGTCTCACTCATTGGCTGGAACACAACACAGCCGAGACCCCCTGTCCCTCAGACAGTACTCAAAAGATACTCTGATCAATCACTCACTATCTGACTCCACTCGGTCCCCCGACACGAGTGTAAATGCACCCCACTAATAACCCGACCCCTCGGCCCCCTATCTGGGCGAGGAAGAAACTAAGTCCAGATGAAATAGTGATAACAGTGGAAGTGTCTAAAGCAATAAAGTAACCTAGCCCAAGTTGGAGTTTTCTACTAGTCTGGTTGAACATGCTGCATATGACAGTGGTGCTAGGTCAAGTCCGAAGATAGCGATAAATAAGGATGTGGGGGAAAAATAATAAGAAACACATGATAACCTGAATAAATAAGGAATCCCAACTCATGCTCTCTAACATGCTATACTGGAGATAAGAATAATACATGCACATTCCTAAACAGCTAGAATTAGTGTACAGATCGCAAATCTTGAAAGCGAGGTCACCCACCTGACCAGTCGAACTGTGAAAAGTCCTACAGCTGATAATACCAGAAAAACAGCTACACAGAGTCCAACTGTGAAAAGTCCTACAGCTGATAATACCAGAAAAACAGCTACACAGAGTCCAACGGGTCCAGCACTGTCCACAATGCTCCTGGGTACAAAAACCGAGCTGTCGTTACACAAACATTCCTCCAAAACTGCCAGAATTAACATACTGTAATTCAGCTGCGAAGATGGGCAAAAATCACCTGCTGAAAGTCCTCAGAAAAATCCGAATAAAATATCCCTGCGATCTACGCGTCGATAGCTTCGAAACGACTACCTGCACGTCCAATTCCGAGTTTTCTACGCTGAGATATAAATCCGGCAAGAAAATCATCTCATTCATAACTGTACAAATTTTCACAGATAACCACTCGGGAAGAAGAAAGATTCTCACCTTCGAAGCAACCTCATAAAATTCTGAGAAAAATCCAGGAGATTCCTCGCGAGAAGTAGATGAATTTAGCCTTTTAAATCACCTTGATCCGATGTCGGTACGCAAAGTTATGGCCGAAACACTGCGGTGCTGTCCAAAAATCCGCGAAGAAAAAGGAGCAACAAAAAGCTCAAAAACCTTTAAAATCTGAAAGGAATCAGTGAAATCTCTGAATAATAAAGTTGGAGTCCTACCAGTCGTGAGTCCGACGGCACGAAAATCGCTAAAAACGAAGATCGGAGCGAGTCGGGGCAGTCTGCGCAAGAAAATGTGATGAAACGGGTCGACGAAGACAGAGCGTCACTGTACGCCGCGTCGCAGATGAAGTCGAACAGATGATCTCCTAAAATCTCCAAAGCCCCCCAAGGGATGCTGCTAGAGGAGAGAAATATTTCTTCTGTAGAACTCTCTGCGAAACTGGGCTCAGAAAAGGGTCAAATGGGCCCCTCAAAGGCTCTATTTATAGCCAATTCCTCTTAGTGGGCCTTTGGCGGATTCGGGCCCATTTTTCAGGGTGCCCGAATCCGCCAAGCGGTCGGACGAGCCCCCATCCGACCCGCCCGGAAGTCCCTGGTGACGACACGTCACCCCAAAACAGGGAACAGCCGTGCGGGGGCCCTCACAGCGCGCCACGTCGCCCCCTCCGCGGGCGGGGTGGTAGGTGGGGCGGGACGCTGGCGGAGCGACGCGTGGCGCACTCGAGTACGGAGCGCCACGCGTCGGCCGCTGCGCGCCCCGTGTACAGCCCCTGGCGCCGTGGACCGCGACCACGTGAGCCCGTCAATGCCGCGCCGCCACGTGTCGTGCTCCCGGTCCACCATGCAGCGCCAAAAATCCCTTGAGCCGCGCTGCGTGCACCCGCCTATCCGGACGCGCCACGTGGCCCGCCCCTCCGGTCCATGCACCAGCGCGCTAACCCCGTGGACCGAGCGGCATGAGCCGGCCAATAACAGGCCGCCACGTGGCTCCCGCCGGTCCACGGTCACCCCCCATGCACCGATTCACCCCGAAAACTTCCGGTAGCCCCTTTTTGGTCATCCGGACTCCAAATTAAACAAGCAAATAGCCGTTTTCAAGTGTTTTTCCGTGCTGAACCCAATTCCAACCTCTGTTTGGCCAAACTCCTTCTAAAAATTTCAGCAAACACAGCCGAAGGCCAATACAGTAAAAGATACCTCACAGGGTCCATCTGTGGTATCTCCTTGATGCACTATGGACCAGATACACCAATAATAGGTGTTCTAAACTGTGGATTCAGCAGGAAAGCTGCATGGGGTTTAAGGTCATCACATAGATTTTGAAAGAAATCTAACCCACCAGAATCGCTATCCAACCACAGTAAGAAGTCGAAGTGTTGTGGCACAACCCTCAGTCAGTGCACGGCCAGGAAAAAACCTCGGGCACAGTATCACGCAACCACGCTCCGCCTTTGGTTAGGATAGTCTCTTGAAGCTCAAGACATCCCCAACAAACATCCAACTTGGTTCACCAAGTCCTCCACACACAGGGTCTCAGCTCAATAGCTCCCAACTGCTGCACGCTCAAGTCTCCAAGCTCCAGTCTCACCCCCACAGCATAGTGAACAACACTACATAAATCACCACTCAATCCCTCAGCTTCCCAGCATAAGGAGAAATAAACATACAATCAAGAGAAGAAGAAATATCAATACATCAATCAAATTCCATATCTTATCTCTCAGCCAATAGGAACAGAACTCAGGGAAATCCGAGAAAATCTAAAAACCCAAAAAATTCGACACCTACCTCAATCCACAGATGAGAAGGTCCGATGTCGAAAACTCTTTTTCAAGAAAACTCTTTCCCGCTGTTGAGACCAGAATTTTCACCACTCGAGGAAGTGACACGTGGCGTATACCATCGGTTAAAGACATCAACCAATAGAAGAATAAGTTAGCAGAGAGGAACCCGCGTCTTGACCAAGACCGGCCTCGGTCACGTGAGAGTACAACACGTGACGCACGTCCATCGGCTAAAGGCATCAGCCGATAAGAGAAGCAGCCGACAAGGGAGATTGTATCATCCGGAACCGATCTTGGCCGAAGGCAAATATTAAATCGTTTCAGTTGAACGACGAAAAAGGCGGAGTCAGGGTCAATTCTCGGCTGATCGTGCCCAATAAGGAAAGACCTTGGAAGGAAAAAGTACGAGATTTTGGACGTGAATCTTGTAACAATTTCCAGAACGGCAAGCGGCGCCCAACATTGGAAAGCACCGAAGATCACACTTCGGCGCGTCGATTAGGGGATGAACCTAGACGGAAAAATAGCTACTATCCTACTGAGGAGAATCGACTCAAAGGGAAGTAGTTGAGAAATTTACGATATTTCCCTTTAGATCACGCCGATTTCTAAAATCGCCGGTTATACACATGTTCGTAGATGTATAAATAAGAGAACCATCGAAGAAAAAGGGGTCCTGCAACCTCGTAAGCCAGTGACCACCCCTGCCTTTTCATATCTTTCATACCTGCATTTACTGCTTTCCTTTCATACCAGCATTTACCGCACTTCCTAGGAATATACTTACTTGTAATCGGTTCCCAGTTACTCTTGTAACCCCACTCCAATCAATATAAATCCTTAATCAGTTACCAAAGCCGAGTTTAGAACGTACATGATAACGGATCGGAAGGCAATCAACCGATCAACAAGTTGAAATGCTAACAAATATCGGTTTGGTAAATACGGGGCAAAGAAGAAATACAAAAGCTTCATTTAATGAGCCGATGTATCTGAAAACTAAGAAAAAATAAATACAAAAGTGTTTCAAAAAAAAAAAGTCATGGTCGGTGAAGAAGGTTGGAGGAGCACAGAACCACCACCAAGCCGAGGTAGGAGATGAGCTAAATGTGGAAGATCAAGCACTGCCTTATGGAAATCGAGACACATGACCACCAGGAAGTAGGCGGGTCTCGAACCCCTTGAACTCCCACGACAGACTGGTACTAGGTACGATGCTTTTCCCTCGGGATGATAGAGACTGAGCTCAATAGAAGGTCAGCCGAAGCGTAATAGCGTGCCGCCTCGATAAGGAAAATTAGACGCCAAACAGCTCGAAATCCTCCAACTCTTGGAAGTAGAGGCACCAGCCGGCCGGACCATCATGCGTAAAATTCCAAACCAGACGATCATGCTCAAGGGCTTGCACAAAAGAAACTCCTTTGAAACTACAAGGAGTGAAGGCACTTTCACTGACTAGCATTGAAATGCCGCCAAGGTAGGATTGAGAGATTGCCCCGAATGTACTCTCAAAGACAAAAAAAGTTGCGACCAAAGCATCTTTGTAGCAATGGCATGGGAATCATCATGAAGGAGAGAGGAGATGCAAAAAAGAGCTGCATAAATGGCCTTTCTTCTAGGCTGACAAGAGGAGCGGAATGATGACGACCGCCCATCGAAAAGCAGCTATATTTAATGGAGAAACGACGAAGGACTGATTTGCTGAAATCCAAGAAAGATCAATACCTGTGCGCAAATCCCTTGGGTAGTGAGCAAATATCTTGCCAGCGTACGAGGATAATTGTGGACATCATTGTGCAAGTCGGGTTTTGACTCAACTTCGACAATCGCCCGAAACGGCATATTAGGCGATTGCTGAGGGGGCATTGTTAAGACCAAAATTTTCGCCACTCGAGGAGGTGACATATGGCGGATACCATCGGTTAAAGACATCAACCGATAAAAGAATGAGTCACCAAAGAAGGATCCGCGTCCTTATCCGGACTGATCTCAGTCGCGTGAGAACGTAGCACATGATGTATGTTATCGGCTGAAGGCATCAACTGATAGGAGAAGCAGCCGACGAGAAAATCATCGCCTCAATCAAGAGCGATTTCGGCCAAAGAAGGACATTAAAAACCGCCCCGGTCAAACGATGAAGAAGGCGGAGTCGGAGCCAGCCTTCGCCTGATCAGAACTGGAGAAGAAAGGCCCTAGAAAGGAAGGGTACGAGATTCGGGGTGCGAATTTCACAACAGACTCCGAAGCGGCAAGCGGCGTTCAGCATTGAAAAGCGCCGAAGAAGATCACGCTTCAGCACGATAATAAGGGGATGAATCTGGACGGAAGAACGGCTATTATCTTATTTGAGAAAGTTTCGACTCAAAAGGAAATAGTTGAGGATTTCACAATAACTCTCTCCAAATCATGCCGATATTTCAAAATTAGCACCTGTAAGCATGGCTTGGGATGTGTATAAATATCCGAACTATCAAAGAAGAGGGGGTCCTGCAAACTCGTAAGCTAGAACCACCTCTCTACTTTTCATATCTTCCATATCTCCATTTAACACATTTTTCTAAGAGTAGGCTTATAATTTTTTTTTTTTTACTCCTTGTATCCTCTTTCTAATCAATACAAAGTTCTAATCAGTACATTAGTCGTGTCAAATTATTGTCTCTACTACCTGGTTCGGCTACTCTAGGCCGGACTCAGCCTCTCTCTATCTCCATATTCCGATTCTTGCGAGAGTTTAAGTGAGAAGAACATGGCCGAGCAGATACCTTCTCGGTCCGATCGCTTGATCCATTGGCACGCGCTGCATCACATCTCAGAGGGTCAACCAAACTAACAGGGCCGGTCGACGACCGACGTTTTCGGCCCCAACAATAGTAAATACTGACGCTTCAAAAAGAGTTGTCAAATAAACCCTTTATTGTATTAAACTAATTTATTAAATGATAAATTTTACTATTATTTTTAATTTCTCGATGCTTTAAAGTGTCAGGATTTTAGAAATCTGACGCTTTAAAGCGTCAGAATATATTTTACCGACGTTTGGCATAAGCGTCATTATATACGTGACGACTCTTTATTTGCTGATGTTTTAACCGACGCTTTCAAATGCGACGCTAGGCTATATTAAAACGCTTTTAAGTATTATTAAGTATAAAAAAGAAAGTCCTTAAATATAAATTTCTTATAGTGACTTTTTAGTGGGTTGTAATTAATCCTACAACACCCTCATCCAAAATATCACCCTCATCCAAAATTGATATTTTCCACTAATTTATTACTTTCTTTTATTTATTATAAACTAAAAAGGTAAATATTTTTTTTACACTTTATTTGAGGTGTATATCTGACACTCCACCCATGTTAGAGTGTGACAAATTATACTCGTCACTTTGAAGTGACGAATGAAAGACTTCTTATTCTAGAATAAACAAGATGTATATAATATATCCTAAATGAAGGGTATGATTAGCATTGCACAACTAAAAAGGGTTAGTAAACTGTCAGCATCGAAATTGCAGAGGTTACATGCTCTTTTTGATTGTAGACTTAGTGTTTATTGTACTATGTTATTTTTGCAAAGAAGAGAATAAAAAATGGCCGGATGGAAAATTCCGGAGGTAGGAAAAATAGGTTTGATGTACAACAACAAAAACACCACTGCTATTCGTAATGGATGTTGAGAAAGTTCAGCATCTTCTAGGTTTATGTGTTGCATTATTTTGGACCACATTTTGTAAGACGACGTGGCTTGGCAATGCTTTTAGTTGGATCGAGCACAGATGAAGTGTGCAGTAACAAATTAAAGATTGGAGCTAGGCTCAATTTTGATCGAATCTCTAGCCTTTTCATGATCTTTCAATTGGATCCCTAATTTTTTTTAAAAAAAAATTGTCCTCAGCCATCACATTTCAGTTTAAGTGGGTTCTTAGTATCCATAATTTTTTTTTGTCCCAGCAAGATCGAATGATTGTACGAACAATATTATGTATTTTTTTTTCTCATATAGTAAATTTTGTTTTTTTTTTTTCATAATATTTTTTTTTTTTCTGTAAATGTTTATTTTAACATAAATTTTTGTATTTGTTACTTTCGGTCTTATATTTATTTATTTTTTTTATGATTATTTTTTATTTTATTTTTATTTATGCGCTGGTCTTAATAGTTTCATAATTTTTGATAAAATTTAACACGTGAACTTTCAATAAAGTCAAGAACTAGAAAAGAACATGATGATGACGAGGGCAAAAAGGGAAAAAGAGAGTGAAGCAACAAAATTTTTTAAAAAAAGAAAGAAGAGAGCAGGTGAGAGTAAGAATTAAAGAAAAAGAATAGGAATGAAAAATATGAATAAGATGAAGAAGAAAAAGAATAAAAGGGGAGTGTTGCAACTAATTAGAGGAGGAAAAATAAAAAATAAAAGATAAAGAGGAAGAAATTATTTTGAAAAAAAGTTATATATATTTTTTACTGCTTAATTGAATCATACGTACATTCCAATGCTTCTATTTATAGAGTTTGGATCAGTAGCTTATCCAAAATCTTCTAACAAACTTGATTAATATTAAAAACTATTTATAAGAAGAGAACTAATCTCAACAAATAATAAGATTCAAAATAATAAAATTTATTCTAATTAACAAATGAATAAAGATAAAATAATTAAGTTTATCTCCTCCAACATGTCTCCGTAAACTTAATTCCTCATCGTCAGTAATTCTAAGTCGAGTCTTCGTTTTGTAAAATTATTCAAAGGCGAGGGGCTTTGTGAAAATATAAGCAACTTGATCATCGGACTTCACGTGTTCTAGTTGAACCTCCATCTTCTTTACTTGGTCTCGTATGAAGTCAAACCTAACATTAATGTGCTTACTTCGCTCATGGTAGACTGGGTTCTCCGCCAGGACAATAGCTAATTTGTTATCAACGTAGATTGTAGTAGTAGCATCTTAAGAATATTTAATCTTTTTTAAAAGTTTTCAAAGTCACACAACATGACACACTCACGTCGCCGCTGCTACATATTCTCCTTCATATATCAAAAAAGAAACAATTTGTTGTTTTTTCGAAAGCCAAGTAATTATTGTGTCACCCATGTAAAATACGAAACTACTTGTATTCTTCCGATCATTTATATCACCACCCCAATCACTGTTGGAATAACCAACAAGACGAAATTCGTTAGAAAAAAAATATAACGAGCCATGTGTTGATGTACCTTTAATATAGCATAGTATTCTTTTTGCCGCCTTTCAATGCGTTGATTTTGGCTCGTCCATAAAACGGCTTATTAGTCCGACACTATACTCAATATCTCGTCTTGTACAATTCAAATATTTTAAGCTTTCGACGAGACTCTTAAATTGCGTGGAATCGATCATCTTGCCTTTATTATTTTTTGAAAGTCTATTGCCACACTCCACTGGTATGCGGACGGGATTACAATCATTCATCTTGAATTTATTTAAAATTTCTTTCGCATAGCCTTTCCGTGTGATAAAGATGCCCTATTTATTTTGTTTTACTTCAATTCCAAGAAAATAGGATATAAGTTCAATATCTGTCATCTCCATTTCACGTTTCGGTGTCTTTCAGGCTAGGGGACGGGGCGACAACACCCTTTTGGCACGCCAGATGGTCGGGAGACTCTTCGCTACGCGCTCGCTTTCCGACCCTGTTTGCTTCATCGTCGCTTAGACACATCTCGGTGCAGCGATGGATGCAAGTTTTCGCCACCAGAGACAACTTTGGATTCACCAACCTGCGGGCTTCAGATCAAGTGGCTAACAGGGAACTGTCCGAATTAACCAACGTGATTGACAACACCTCTTTGGGTATCAACCCGGACGCGACACTTTGGCGTTGGAGTAACAAAGCTTGCTTCAGCGCTAAAAGCGCTTACAACTTTCTGGTATTCGATGGTGTTGACGACGGCAGAATCCCACATCTTTGGAACCTCAAGATACCCCTTCGAATCACTATTTTCCTGTGGTTGGCAGCAAGGAATAGATTACTGACGGCGGACCAGTTGACCAAGAGAGGCTGGCAAGGCCTATCCATCTGTGTTTGTTGCGGCAACGACGCAGAAAATCTGGACCATCTGCTCTTCAGTTGCAGATTTGCCCGCAAGGTGTGGAACCAGATATTCCGGGGCAAATTCCTGCTGCTCTTGACCCTGCTACATGAACCGGGAAACTTAGCGGAAAGATGGCAGAGGTTTTCTACTGATATCCACCCAGAGCGAACTTAACCATCTCAACGCGTGCATCGCAGCCACTTGTTGGGAATTATGGAGGGAGCGCAACCACAGGATCTTCGATAACCGGACCTCTAGTGTGGGGGAGTGTGGCAGGAACATTATCAACTCTGTGGTCCTGTGGAGCGCGACGCCGGGAGGGTAGCGAACAGGGTTGGCACCCAGATCTGTCTGAGCGGACGGTTTTGGAAGGGTAGATCGATAGTGTACTACACATTGGCTTTTCCGGTGTCTAGTGCTTCTGGGCTCTTCTGTTTTCTCAGCATTGGTACACGCCAATGAAGATCCGGCTTCAGCGTTTTGGGTTCTTTTATCTCATTGGGCTCAAAGCCTTTACTTTCATTTTGGTCTCTATCTTTACACTCGCTCGTGTTGATTTATTTTCTGGTTTCTTCTACATTGGCTTCACCGACACTGTGTTTGGCGGAGGTCTTGGTCATCACCTTTCGAAATTGGTCTGAGTGCCGATCTTTCTCGCCAGAATGCTTTGGACAAAATTTACCTTTTATACTTCTGCACTGATTGTTCTTGATAGCTTGGGGTAGATGTATATTTGCAGTCACAGAAGAGATAATTTTGCAATAGGTTGATGGTGAGTAGGGATCAAACAGGTAAGAGTGGACTTTGGTTTACTGCTGGCAGCATCTGAGCTTGCGAGATTCTGCAGCTTCAGGATCGTTCAAGATGAATTGGCGGGTTCTTTCGGTTCCTATTGAGTTTGGATTTTAATTAGGTATACTTGATTGAACGGGCTAGTGTAGTTTGATCCCTTAACTTGCTGAGAATCTTCGTTTAAATATGTGAATGATGGGCTTGGAGTTGGGTGAACTTGTACAGTCTGCCGCAATACAAGATCGAGGTTGGGGTCACTTGCGGCTGCGGTGTTCGCGGCCATTGGAGTTTTGGGTCTGGGTATTCGGAGTCTCTTGCCTCATGTTTGGGGATGGAACTATGTGTTGATGCGGAATGTTGCAGGAGCTCTAGGTAGCTTCTGGGCTGTGCATTATATCGAATTTTGGTGTTGGACTTCATATGATTCGGTTGATGACAAGGGTTCCTTGCTTCGACTGCTCTATTGGTTTCATTACATTATCTCAGCAATTTCATAGAATCATAGAAGACCCAGGTTTCAGTTCATTATTGCTGATTCTGCGAAGAAGCCAAAGTGTTGTCCCTTGCATTTACTTTCGAGTTGGGACTTTAATGAAGGTTACTCACTTGAACTGGCTAACGATGTTTGGTTCCTTTTGGCAACTACCATGATGGATTCGTCGTATCATCAATCGCTGACAATCTAGGGATGGGTGACTCGGCTCATCATCTAACGCCTTGAGTACTTGTGTCTTTCGGTTGAGGTCTGGAGCTATCCTTAGATCTACATTGCTTGGGTTTAATCTTTTGGTTGTTTAAGTGTCTATTTGGGAGTTTTCACTCGTTTAGTATTAGCGCATCGTTCCTTTTTGTTGGTTCGGGCGTAGGCCCACTTCTTGTATTTGGTATTGTGTTGGGTCCTTCTACTTTAGTCTTGTTCTGTACTGTTCAAATAGGGTATATCCCTGTTTAATCAAAAAAATTCACGTGCTATAGTCCTCTTAAATTCTTCAAATATAAGAGGATTATTTTTTGAGAAAAAAAAGATCATCTACATACAAAGAAATGAGTAAAATATCTCAATTCTCGTTTATTTTTATGTAAAGGGCACTTTCGTACTGGCATTGGATCATTTTGCTTAAAATAGGCATCAATAAGCATGTGCCTTGCCCTGGGTGCTTGTTTTAGCCCATATAAGGCCTTTTTCAATCTGTCATCTCAAAAAAATTATGAAGAAG
The DNA here is from genome assembly GCA_029168755.2 of Tillandsia fasciculata. NCBI lineage: Eukaryota > Viridiplantae > Streptophyta > Magnoliopsida > Poales > Bromeliaceae > Tillandsia > Tillandsia fasciculata. Next base: position 4,184,514 of record CM054933.1, on the reverse strand, counting down.
AAGAAGAAGAAGAAGAAGAAGAAGAAGAAGAAGAATCCGCATCTCCGGTACCGACTGTTGTTGATCTGGTACTTGGTACTTGCTCCGGTACCGGTTGCTGGGATTTCACAAAAGAAACATCAAATTAATTTTTTTACCATAAATCCGTCTTCTTAATAGAAACTGAAATCGACATAACCACAAAAAGCAGAAAAAATTAAAGCAAAAAATACAGGTGAAATAACCAAGAGAATAATTACACTTGACTTCTTTTCTATATAGAGTAGCTTCCATCTAAACCCTCTTCCTAAATCTTTCTCACACTTCTCTCGTATTTTATAAACCCAGAGAAGTATCTTTCTCACACTTCTCTCGTATTTTATAAACCCAGAAGACTTCTCTTTTTAGACGCATCCGTGCATTCAGTGTATTCAAAATTATAAACACTTTAGCCATGCCATATGGGTGTGGCTAAGCCGTACCACCACCATCACCAAATAATAACAGTTATACTATATTTATAGATTACATTAAAAGATATTCAAATTCTAGCTTAATTAAATTTTTAATTAATATTTAAATTTTAATAAATTTATCTTCAATATATTTAAATATTTATTCTAATCCAATTAAGGATTCAATTATAAATATAACTAAATCTTTAGCCACGAGACTGGTGTATATATAGGGTCAAATTTCTCTATTCTTATTAAAAGAAAATAAAATAAGTTTTGTTTTTAAAAAATGGACACGTGAAAAGTATGCAGTGAATCAAGAATACGTGCGCAAGCTCCTAGACTACAATCATCAACGAGTAGATCAAGAATTTATTTTAAATTATTTTTATTATCATTATTTTTTTTTAGCAAATAAGCATGTACACTCATCTACTTCTCCCAAACGCAACACTCTTTTATGCTCACTAAACTAACCTCACAAGCTGTTCAAACTGCAGTAATTGATCTCATACCGCAATATGTATAAATTTTGTGATCCAATAAATTATTATCAGATCTGATGCATTTGTACAATCATAAATTATCACTTTAGAAAATCATCGGTGCATAGAATGCACAAACGCACGACACTACAACAAAATTAGATTATAGGGATATATATTTGTGACACTTTTTTACAAGTGTCCCATTTATAATCCATCTATATCCAAAATTACGTTATAGGGACATATTTTTAGGACACATTATAATAATGTGTCGCTATACACCCTAGCGACGGCACATATAGCGACACTAATGACAAGTGTTAGTATTTTTTTCAGCAATAATTTTTTTAGTTTTTAGCAATACTTAAAAGTGTCCCTATAACATAATTTTGTTGTAGTGCGATGCAGGAATATTTATATATAGCTAGGCGAAGATGGACATCCTGCATACGGGGCAGTGCGGGGTGGTCTCGAGCCACGGCACAATGCAGCTCCAGTGGAAGCGGTGGGCGCAGGGGAGGTGGACGAGGATATCTCCCCTTCGGAAATCCTCCAGGCACACCGCACACTCCGCCTTCTCCACGGCATCCCACCCCAACTTGCTCCAGTTGAACCTCCTTGGGCTCTTCCTTGCTGCGTAAACCTATTAAATAATACAAAATAATTATTATTCTTTAAAAATTTAAATTATTATAAAATAATTTTTATATATTTTATATTCAATAAATTAAACCTCTCTTTGTAAATTCCCGGCCACTGATGCCGCACTGCCTCCGGCATCACTGCTGCTGCTGGAGCCACGACTCGAAGTCTTATTGGATCTTAAGCACCCCATACTGTGATGCCTGGTGTTGTATGTGTACAAGAAATAAAAAAACTAGCATTAATATCCACAATCTATATATATACTACAACAAAATTAAATTATAAGAATATATTTTTGTGACATTTTTATACAAATGTTCTATTTATATTTCATCTATATTCAAAATTAAATTACAGGACACATTTTTGAAACACATTACAATAATGTGTCGTTATACACCCTAGCGACTGCACATATAGCGATACTACTAATAAGTGTCGATATTTTTGACAGTAATATTTTTTTTTTTTCAGATTTTACAAACAGTTAAAAATATCGCTATAATATAATTTTATTGTAGTGATAGTTTACTCTATAACATGTTTGGTACGCAGGATCAGATTAGTTAGGATAATACAAGAGAGTTGTATATGCTATTGTTGGAATTTGATTATCATTTTCGATTTTATTCTCTGCTTCGTCGATAATTTTAGAGTGCAACAAATTATGAAAAATAATTAGAAAGGAAAAAAATGAATGTTATGCAACATATTTTAGACATTATTATACTCATTATTAGGATTTGATTAGATTTATAGTTAAATTCTAATTGGATTAATATTAATATTTAAATCCGTTAGAGATAAGTTTGTTAAGATTTAAATATTAATTATAATAAAAATCTATTCAGATTAGGATTTAGATAGTTTTTGATGTAAGCTATCAATATAGTATATGTGCTATATTTGATGAGGGGATCTATATCCACGGTGGTGGTAACAAGCATGGAGGTGGTGGGGGCTAGAATTTAGCCACACCTATAGTTTTCTACGTTTATAGAAGATGAGAGAAGGGTGAGAAAGATTTCGAATTAAAGCCACTCTATTACAAAAGAGGAACAGTGTAATTCTTCTCTTGGTTAATGAATCTTATTTCACCCGCATATTTTTTGTTTTGATTTTATTCTCTTTGTGGTTGTGCTGGTTCCAATTATGTTGAGAGAACGAGTTTTTAGTAAAAATTTTGATTTGATATTTCCGCTGCGGAATCCCAACTCTAGGCGATACCAAAGTGGATTGCGTTACCGGAACGGACTGCGGATTCACAGAATCTGATACCGGGACGAATACTGAATTTCCAACACTCTTTTTGAGCAATGCTACATGTACACCCAAAAGTGAGTGTACATCCTACACCCCACCCATTCAAGGGTGGAGGCTTCTCCACCCATTACTTCGAAGTGATGGGTAAAATTCGATGTACGCCCCAAATAGGGTGCTAAGATAGTAAAATTTATTTTCTTTCATCTATGATTTTTTCTCTCCCAATTTTTTTTTTTTTTTTTTTTTTTTTTTTTTTTTTTTTTTTTTTTTACTTAAATACTTATGTCTTCATTTTCTTCTTTCCGCCCATGTGTGATTTGTTTACTTTATGACTGTTTTTTTTGAGAGTAAGTTTACTTTATGACTGTTATTTTCATTTCTAGTTGTATGTTAGTCTTAGCAACTATTGGTGACGAAGAGGAGTTAGGCAATTTGAGTTAGGCAATCCAATCCAATAAAATAACCAACCAAATTATGGAAGCCATCCACTACAGTAATTTCGTTCTATCACATCAATTTGATTGCATCAAAATTTGAAATATTGCAATATATATAATTTACTCCAACAATTTATGTGATTGTAATAATACAAATTATATTGTTTAGTCATTTATTGTCGATCGAGAGGTTTAATATATACAACAATTTGCAACGATCTTGTTGATTATATAGTTGCAAAAAGTTATTATTAATGGATATATATATAGTTCCCAGTTATTAAACTGTTTCTTACTTTTCAATACTGTAATCCTATCATGTTAATTGTTATATCACAAGATTGGACTACAACCATCGAGTTATATAATTTGTAAAATATTATAAAATTTGTTTGTAATTAAGCAAAGTATATATATATATATATATATATATATATATATATATATATATATATATATATATATATATATATAATCCTACTAGATCTTATGTTTGAATAATGAATTTTAAACCTGACACGTACCTTTCGATGATGGATGCTCTCTGAGTTCTGAGCTTCTCATCCAACCTCTCCTTTGCCTCCCGTGCTGTGCTTCCGAGGCTCCAGTCGTGAAGCTCTTTGCTCAAGCTACTTCTCTGCTAATCACCACATTAAAAAAAAAAAAAAAAAAAAAAAAAAAAAAAAAAAAAAAAAAAAGTAAAAATATGTAAATAATAATAATAATATATAAGAGTTATATATAATATACCATTGAATTGATTGTAAGATGATTCTGATCATATCCTGCCATGTATTGGCAAAACGGCGATCGCCGCGAACCGGTCGACGGCAGCTCTGCTGAGCCGCCTTGGCCGCGTAGCCTCCGCTTGCGGGCGAATTCGACGCCGGGGAGCATCCCCGCCATGATAACAACAGATATATAATCGAGAAAATAAGAAACAAAACAAAGCTATATAATGTAATAGTACTTCATCTTAAGATTACAACGTATCGTATCTATATCCATGCTAAGAAATTTTGAGAGTGTAGCTCTATCGATCCTCATCTACCTGGGAACTGCGTACACCATATAGGACTCCCAGTTGGTAATGGAACTTATGTGATCCATTGAGCACTAGAGGAGTAGATACGAAGGGTGTTGAGGTGAAATTATTGCCTACACCCAGTGTATCCGTACATCTTGTAGATCGAACTTAGGGATGGCGAAACACGACCCGACCCGACCCGGTTGACATATCGGATCGAAAAACAATCGGATCCAGACAAAGAGTTCCATCTGGAAATCAGGTCTAGACGAATTATTCTGTCCAAAGTAAAATCTAAAATTCAAATAAACTGATTCACCACACAATTTTATACTAATAATTTAAATAAAAAAATTGAATTTTATTAGGTTGGTACTTAAATATATATATATAACATGTCTATACAATTATGGTATTTTTATTTTGAGTACATGAATTTTAACATGTTAGTTTTATTTTTTTTTGAATTTTAACTTAAGACCCCTGATATTAAACCATATTTGGATTCGTAAGGCAATGTACTTGTACCTAATAGATTTCCAACCTGATTTTGATCCAGACCCGAATTTTTTCTATTTGATAATAATATTTTTAAATCAAATTTTAATTTAAATTATATAATTTATTATACTAATAATAATATTTGAAAACTCATTTAGGCATGCGGTCCGAGAAGGGCGATATTATTGGGTTGAGAAGAAATAAGTATCCAAACATTAAAATTATATATATGTATAGAATTAATTGTATGCATAGTTTCTGTACTATTTTAATATTACAATTTGATTCATACACTTTTTGTCCGACCACTTTAGTCTCCAAATCAAGGATTTAAGTATCCATCGACACAGACCGTATCCACCGTGTTGTATCGTGCCAACAAGATACCGGCACGATACAATTCATGTGCCAATAACACAACTTAAAACTCTTTTTTCTTGAAATTACTAAGTAATTTTCTCAATAAAGCTCAAAATATTTGATAAAGATACATAATAAATAATTAGAAAATTTTGTTGCTAAAAAAAATAAATATTTCATGTCATTATGTGTCAGCACGTATGTATTTTTTGTGACCGGCACTCATCGGCACGGTCCGATACGCACCGTGTCGTACTATGCCGGCAAATTTTCGGCACGATTCCGTGCCACGGTACTTAAATCCTTATTCCAAATATAAGAAAAAGAGCCGGTATAGGTTTTCTACAAAAGTGTACACTTCATCCTTCTATATATACGTGCAAAAGTATTATGAATATCATAGAATACATCTGATGAGTTAAAATATGATTTTAAAGAGTGCGCGGTGGGCGATGCACCGGGTGCATGCAATAGTATCTTGGGGGTGGTGGTGGGAGGGTGCTTGGGGTTATTGGCCGACATGGACCGGCCATTATATAGTTGAAAGGTTCTTGTTTGATAATAACAGCTCTTTTGCCTACCATTATTAATCATGTGGCTCTCATTTTTTTTCCCTGCAAAAATCCCTTGTAGATAGTTGCAATAAAATCAATAAAAAGTGTTAGGTACGTTGGGCCCTGGAGAAGCAACTAATTAATTTTAAGCACCATTTCTACAAAGACAGGGGCCCAAATTATGTTCAGTGTTTGGTTTAATTCGGCCCCGCGCTAATTTCGTCGGTTCGGCCCTCGAGTTTGGTTTGGTTTGGTTTGTTTTGATTTTAAACGCTTTATTAGGTTTATAACTTTTTGACGTGCCCAAAACATGAATTGTTTAATAAACTTAGGATCTGTTTGATTCATGATTAAAATATAAATAAAAAATAGACTTGGATTGCTTTAGAATGAAAAATGAAATAACGAGCAAGTTATTCAAGAATATTTTCTTTTATATTTTCTGAAACTTTTTTAGTATAAAAATAATGTCAAAATACCAAACTAGATCTAAATTAGCTTTTTGAACTCCAAAAATATATCTATTTATTTCATTAGGGCTTCTCTCTCTCTATAGAAAATAAATAAATAATTATATATAATTAATTTATTTTATTAATAAATTACGTAATAAAATTTAATTTGATTGATGCGATCTAATTAAAGCATATAAAATATTTATATACAAAAAATAAAAAATTTAAATTTCTGTAATAAAAATTAAAAAATATGATGTATAATATTTTACACATTCGATACACGAAAAAAATCCTCTCCCATTATGCTATATTACTTTTCTCAACTATTAAGAAATTATTGTCTGCACCGGATAGTTTAGATTTTTATAATATAATTTTAATTTATAATAAAATTTTAAAAATTTTGTGTACAAGATTTACTAATACACATGGTGCATGAAACAAATTCTTCCTACTATTTTTATTTTTTTTTATTTATTGATTTATATAAATTATTTTAATTGATTTTTTCATATTTATTTTATGAAATAATTTAGTTACTAAATAATTTAACTACTAATAACCTCCTATTTAAATTTACGTACGTTACACATATACTAATTTTAATTATTTTTATTTAAATAAATTTAATTATTAAATTATTTTTATATAACTTCATTTAATTAATAATTTAACTAATAAAATTATATAAAAAATAAAAAAATAAAAAATAAAAATTTTTATTAAGCATCGTGCGGGTCTTCTACTAGTATTAAATAGGGATTCTAAGAATATGTAGTATATTTTTTTAATACTTTTCTTTATTTTCTAAGACCTAATATGCGAAACCTCGTTTTGTTTATACAAAATTAATCTTAGTACCAGCAGGTTTTATTTGTATAAATATGGTATGCCATATAGGGGTGTCAACGAGCCGAACATGAGCGAGCTGGGGTCGGCTCGTATTCGGCTCGTTTAATAAACGAGTCGAACACGAATTGGCTCGTTTAAATATCGAGCTGAAAAATTCGGGTCGTGTTCGGCTCGTTTAATGAGCCGAACACGAGCTGACTCGCGAACAACAAGTTTGATTTTCATTCCTACTATTAGGTGTAAAGTTGAAAAAAAATTAAAAAATTAAAATTTTAATCTAATAATTAAAATTCATAAAAAATTGATGGCCTAAAATCTATATATATATATATATATATATATATATATATATATATATATATATATATATATATTCGAGCTGTTATTAAGCCGAACACGTGTGAGCTGACCCCAGCTCGTGTTCGGCTCGTTATTAAACGAGCTGAAAAATTCGGCTCGTATTCGGCTCGTTTACTAAACGAGCGATTCGACCTCGAGCTCATTTCGAGACGAACACGAGCTGGCTCGCGAACAGCGAGCTGGATTGGCACCCCTAATGCTATATTTCAAAAAAAAAAAAAAAAAAAAAAAAAAAAAAAAAAAAAAAAACTGATATCTGATAAGGAAATTAATTTATGTTTTAAAATGCTTCAATTGGAAAACAACCAAATGAGGCCAAAGAAAAGACCAAAAGAACCAGTTTTTGAGCTTATTTAGCTTTCTTTGTTGCAATTTGTTTGATTTTGTTCTTCACAAAGGAAAAAGAAATAAATGTAAACAGTATATGGATCTAACTTTTAATTTCGACAACTAAATCTAGTAAGCTTTATAAAATAGTTCAATTTGTCCATCCTTGATTTCAAGTAAAGTTATTAAAATGAATAGCTACGCTGGTGGATTATTTTTCAAAAATTTTGTAAAATTTTAAAATACAAAAGGAAAAAAATATATTCCGAATGTAAATTAAAACATCAAAATTAAAAAATAGGGTGAATTTATCTTTAATTTTTGTATGCTTTTTGTAAGTGTTAGAACACAAACGATAAGTATCGCTATATTTTAAAGAAACTTGGTAACAACACATTTAACACTTTTGCCATTTTATAGGCGCCCTTGTTTCTTCTATTGCATTGCATTTGTAACTTTAGTAAGCTTAATAATATTTTACTACACATTCTCTAAAGAAGAAAATAAAAAAATTAATACTTATTGAACTATTTGATAAAATTTAGATGGTTTCGTTAAAAAAAAAAAAAAAAAAAATTGAAGGCTAAATTAAAGAACCCTCTATAAAATTTTATTTTTTTATTTTCTCTTCCTAATTTTTAAAAATCTATATTTTGCCCTCTCCTAAGTCTTAATTACGAAATTATTTTTAGGGGTAACGCAGTTAACGGAATAGACTATTTTACGATAATGTCCTTATCCCTGTGCCCTCCCTCCCTCTCCTTTGACTCTTTCTCTCTCTTTCTCTAACGTTGCCATTTCCTCTCTCTAACGTGGTAGCTTGAGACTCCGATCCGTCCACAGTGCCGACGCCGGAGAAGACGACTACTCCGGCAACGACGTCGGTTTGCGGTTCAGTATCTTGAGGAACGCCGAGACGGAAGCCGATGGGACGGAGGAGGTGGTGGAAGAGGAGTTCGAGGAGGAGCTAGGATGGGGTCGTAAATGAGCGGGGCGTGATTACGCGGCTCCAGCGGCGGCGATGGAGGTGGCGTTGCCCCTGGCGACGGTGAAGGCGCAGGGAAGAAGATGAATTTTGAAGGATATTTGGGGTATATCTACTAAGAAATAAACAGAGCACTCACGGAATGGTGACGGACGGGAGGTAAATGCATAATTCCGAAATTAGGAGGGTATAAAATATCGATTTTTAAAAGTCATGAAGAAAAATAAAAAAATAAAATTTTATAGGAGATTTTTCTATAATTTAACCAAAATTAAAATTAAAAAGTCATATATGTTGAAATATTTTAAAAAAATGCTAACATTTCTCACCTCACCCATTAGATGGGTGAGGGTGTGGTGAGAGGTTACGTATATTTGTGAAGTGACTCCTAAAAGATACCCTACACCTCTTTTTGATGTGTATATATAGCATTGCTCATATTAAAAATATCATTTTATAATAGCTTAAATTTTTGGAGTACAATCGTTGTTTCATATAATTTCACTTGATATCAGAGTAGAAGATCTGGAATTCGAATTTTGTCAGGCTCCTAACATAATTAATTTTTTTCTATTTAATTCAAATCTACGCCCGAACATGAGTGCTTGATGTGCATAATTTCTATTTAATTCAAATCTGAAGTTCTATTTTTTTTTTTTTTTATTTATAAATTCTAACAACAAGATTGCAAATTTATAAATGTTCCATCGTGCTTCCCATAATTCATTCATAATTTTTAAAAAACGCATTTAGATGCATGAATGCCTATTAGCTGGCATTAATTAGTTTGAGAAATTAGCTGTACATAGAAGAACTAATTAAATTATTTTGATGCATCTCAATTTATTGATTCTAGTTATCTTGATCATTTTGATGGTCTAAATCTCCATCATTAGAAATTCAATTGATGATTAATTAGGGTTGAGATCTTAATTAATAATTTTTTACAAGAGATGAATCTCCAACAAATTAATTAATATTATATATCACGCACTATATAGTACACATTGTACAGATTTAAATATTTTTTGAGATCTAATTAGTATAAAACTGCAAAATAGTTTTGGTTGAGTTTGAGACCACATTCAACTGTTTAGATCTCCATTTTTATACTTTAGATTATTTTTAAAAAAATTTATATATTTTTTTATTTTGAATTCGATTTTGGGTATTAAATATATATATATATATATATATATATATATATATATATATATATATATATATATATATATATATATATGACTTTAGTTAATATAATTAGTTTTAGTTCTAATTAATAATAAATTTTTTTGTGAATAATTATGTTTTTTATGTATTGATCTCTTTTTTTCTTCTTATATATTTTTTTCTCTCAACGCAGTTTAGATTTATGACGGTAATTTAATAATTTTTTTTTTTTTATATATAACTGCCAATAGGATGCAAATTAGCAACATGATATATCTGGCTTGGGAAAATGATTCAAATAGAAAAAATCAATCACAGCAATGAATAATTAATCCATTCAAAAAAATTACAAGGTGTAACAAAACTTTTACAGCAATAATTTGACTAATTAATCAAAATAACAGGACCTCTATGTACAGTATCTTATATTCGTGGTGTTGCGTCGGCGCCGGTGACCTTAAATCCAGCCCCGACATCGTCTCCTTCGTCGAAATTCAGTGCGTAGCTCCTCGAGTCGTAGCTGAACGACGGCCTCCTCCGCTTTGCAATACCGGTGTTATTGCTCTGTCGACCGATCTCGTGCACCAGAGATTTCCATCGCGTCCGTGTCACTGACTCTGATACCGCAATATTTTTTTCCCTTCGCCCTCTCTCGTCAAGAGATTCCTTCTCCTTGGCGCAATCTTTGTGAAGCAGCTGCCTGTACTCGTGACCGATCGGCCAGAAGCACATGAAATCGAAGCAGTGGATGTTTGGTGTTGGGAGCTCGTCTTCGGACACTTCGGCAAACTCTTCGATGGATATCGTTTCGTAAAAAGTAGTCATCGGTGAAGATAACAAAGAGAATAAAACATGCAGGAATATGAAGAGAATTAATATGTATAATATATATATAGGAGGAGAGGGAGATATTTAAACGCGTAGCCAACGGATTGGATGGCGACAGACCGGCTAAGATTTGAACTGTCAGAGTCGAGAAGCTGACGTGGAGGATTTCTATGTGGGGTGTTGCCAGGCCACTTGTGACAGTTGGGAATTGGGGTGGCAGAGTCCATGTGTTGCTGTGTAATATATATATATATATATATATATATATATATATATATATATATATATATATATATATATATATAATTAGGTTAAAATATTATGGATAGCACCAGCCATTGGTGCTATTAAGTTTTTAGCCGTTGGATGAAAAAAATATGCGGTTGAGATTATAGTGGTCCCCTAGGGTTTACTAGGTGGTTGGTTGAATAGTAAAAATCTTAGGAGATCACTATAATCCCAACCGTATATCTTTTCATCCAACGGCTGAAAACTTGATAACACCAATTGTTTAGTGCTATCGATAGTATTCTAGCCGTACTATATATATATATATATATATATAGTAGAGTTTATATTCTTTCAAAAACACAAGTCCAAATGTATTTGTAAATTTTTTATCATTGGATTTGCATTGGGATTTGCATTTTTGTAAAGTCAACTAAAGAGAGAGAGAAATAAAAAATAATTAGCACAAATCCTAATACAAATCTAATGGTAAAAAATTCACAAACATATTTGGACTTATGCTTTTGAGAGTATATAAGCTCTACTATATTTTAATATATAGGGTCCGGCTACTATACTCTTATGATCAGTAAAATCCTTTTGTACTCGTAAGTTTTCATCCCTTGGATAAAGAAATGTGCGGTTAGAATTATAATAGTCCCTAAAATTTATACTATTTTCTCAACATGTAAACCCTAGGAGGACCACTATCATCCTAACTGCATATTCCTTCATCCAAGAGTAAAAAAGTTATGAGTATAAAGAGTTTTATACTCATAAGAGTATAGTAGCCCTACGCTATATATATATATATATATATATATATATATATATATATATATATATATATATATATATATGTATATATGTAGTTGTGCTGGAATACTATTGATAGCACCAACCCAACTTTGCCACCCATTTTATAGCCCTTGGATCGCATTGAGATTCGTGCAAGTCCTTTAATTAAAAAGAAAAGCTTTTTACTTTTTACTTTTTCTTTTTACTTTTTCTTTTTTCTTTTTTTCATTAAAGAGTCTGCACGAATCTCAATGCGATCTAAGGGCTAGAAAATGGGTGGTAAAGTTGGGTTGGTGCTATCAATAGCATTCCAGCCCAACTCTATATATATATATATATATATATATATATATATATATATATATATATATATATATATATATATATAAAATAGAGTTTATATATTTTTAAAATATAATCATATTTATATTTGTAAATTTTTTATCATTCAATTTGTATTGAGATTTGTGCTTTTTACTTTATCTTTATATCTCTTTAGTTAACTTTACAAAAACACAAATCTCAATACAAATTTAATAGTAAAAAATTTACAAGTATGAATGAGTTTGTGCTTTTAAAAGCATATAAGCTCTACTATATATATATATATATATATATATATATATATATATATAACTAGGCTGGTATATATATTATCAATAGCACTAAGTCGTTGATGGTATCAATTTTTTAGCTCTTGGATTAAGATATGTACGGTTAGGATGATAGTGGTCCTCTAGGGTTTAGTGGGTGACTGGTTGAATAGTAGAAATCCTAGGGAACCACTGTAATCCCAACCGCACATCTTTTCATCTAAGAGTTGGAAATTTAGTAGCAATAATTACTTGGTGCTATCGATAGTATTAGACCCGGACTCTTTATATATATATATATATATATATATATATATATATATATATATATATATATATATATTGTTAAGACCAATCAGAATTTTTGCCACTCAAGGAGGTGGCACGTGGCAACCACCGGTTGAAAGACTTCAACTGATAGGGGCTTGAGTCGACCAAGAGGGACTCGCGTCTTGACTCGATCGCGAAGGAGAACAGCGTGGAATGTATCGGACGAAAACATCAGCCGATGAAGAATGAGGGATCCGTATCCTGATCTGGGCCAATCTCAGTCGTGTAAGAATGCGACACGCGACATAAGCTATCGGCTAAGAGCGTCAGTCGATAGGAGAGTTAGACGACAAGAGAGGCGGTCAACAGGAGGATTCTCGTCCCATCTAAGACCGTCTCTCAGCGGAAGAAAGATATCCGACCGTTTCAGTCAGGCGACGAAAGAAGCGAAGTCAAGGTCAATTCTCAGCTGTTTGAAGCTGTAGAAGGAAAGATTTTAAATAGAATAAAGGCGAGATTCATGTGCAAATCTTGCGATGGGCTCCGAAACGGCAAGCGGCGTCCAGTATTTGGGAGCGCCAAACATCACGTTCCGGTGCGCTAATTGGGAAATGAATCTGGACGGAAAGACAACTAATATTCTTTGGAGGGGAGTCAACTCAAAAGAAAGTAGTTGAGGAATTTATGAGGATTCCCCTTAGATTACGCCGATTTATAAAATCGGTGGTTGCATACATTTGTTGAAAACTGTATAAATAAGCGAACCAATGAAGGAAAAGGGGTCCGACAACCTCGTAAGCCTGGTACCATCACAGCTTCTTCATTTATCTAGAAGTAGGTTAACTTAACTTTTCATACCTGCATTTACCGCTTTTTTTACTGCTTTTCAAGGAGTAGACTTACGTGTAATCTTTCTATCCCTACTTTCTTCTTTGTATCCTATTTTTTTGTTCCACAAAGTTGTAATCGGCTCATAGCCGTGTCATTGTCTCCCCTTCCCAATCAATATAAAGTGTAAACCGGCTCATCAATCGTCGTGTGAAGTTATTGAGAGATTTTAACAGAAAAGCTATTCGAGTTTCTTTGAATAAATCCACGCAATCACAAAACAAAATCTCTTCACTTCTTATCTGATGCCGAAACATTTCTGATAACAAAGTTCACATTGAGCACTCCGCAAGAAATTATCACCTAAACCTGTCATGTTTGTTCTCAAACATTCAATCTGACCATCTAATTTTATAACCAAGAAAAGACGGCATCATACTATGTAATTCGGGTAAGCTTGTTAGCATCCAAGGATGGTGATTTTATGACTATTATAATTTTGCAAAAGCCGCTGTGACCTAAAATTTTTGGTTTAAAAAACAAACGGAGAAGCAAGACCGTTATTGTGTTGGATTATGTAAAATCATGTTTCGAGTTCATATGGATTTGATCCAATCTTGTTCCTAAAGATTAGGGATGATTTAGGAATATCTTAAAGATAATTCTTAAGATGATATGGACGACGACTAAAAGTGATTTAAAAACTCGGATGGACGGTGGAGATCGTTTCCTATTAGAATTAGATTTTTAGAGTTATATTAATTCTTGCGATTTATCTTTTATTTTTTAGAGCTTCATTGAAAAAATTCTAATTAAGAGAAAAAACGTGGAGAGCCTCCGTGAGAGAGTTTCTTGTAATCCAATTTTACTTCTTGTACTTTTGTGTCGTGGATTAATCGAATAACGCATTGTTGGCCGAACCACGTAATTCTTGTGTCCTTATATTTCCTTATTTATTTTATTTCTTTAGTTATTCTCGTGCTTGTTTACAATCGTTTTCATCTACTTTCATCTACGAAAAATTCTGTTTCCGCTTCGCTCGTATGCTGTGTGAGTTGAGGTGTGCTCGATAACCCCACAGCCGGTCCCCTTTCATATTGTTCCACCAACAATATATCCAAAAGTGCACAAAGTTAATAAAATTTCATAGTTCTACTTACAGCTCACTAAATGTTCTTACAATTAATCACCTATATAGATCAATTCGAGCATAGTATGAATAAAAGAAATATGCGAATAACAATTTCAGCTTTCTGAAATAATCGAATTTGATTGGAATTAATGATCTATTTAGATCAATATAGTCGCCAGCTCTAAATAAAAGAGACATATAAATAACAATTTCGTATAAAATAGCAATTTCAGCTTTTTTATACGGTTCCAGTAGCGGTCGGAGCCGGGGCAGCGGAGGCGGCAGGCGACGGCGCAGTTGACGACGACGAGAGAGAGAGAGGGGGGGAGAGAGAGAGAAGATTTAGATATTTTTTGAGAACCGATCGCAAGAAGGCTAAGCCGGTAAAAATTGTCAAATAGTTAATGCATAGATTAGAGCTTAACGAATTACATCAATGGGAATTGGAGAGAACAAGATCTACATGGAATGAGTGAACGCGTGGAACACAATGATGGTGTAGATCACTACAATAAAATAGACTTTTTGTGAAAATTTAATAGCGATAATTATGAAATCGCCGCTATTAAATAATATCTAATTATACTTTAATAATAATTATCATAAATATTATTTTTTTACCGATAAATAATTTTATGTTTACTATGTGGGTGTTTGGCTATTATTTGAAAAGTAGTTTTGGGCATTTGGCTCAATAGAGTATTTAAAAAATAATTTTAATTTTTAAAATTAAAATTTAAAAATTTTAAATTATAATTTTTAAATTTTTAAAATTTAAATTTTAAAATTTTAAAATTTAAAATTTTAACTCTAACAACAAAGCAAACCCAACCCTTCCCTCCTCGGCGGACACCTCACGCGTTCCGAGCTCGAGCTCACGCGAACGCCCCTTTTCCGCGCGAACTCGAGCTCCAGTATCTCCCTCCTCCCCCTCTCCGAGCTCGATTCCCCCCCACCTCCTCCTCCTCCTCCTCCGACGACGACGATGGCGACGATCTAGGGTTAGTGTTTCGCGCTCTGGCTCCGCTGCCGCGGCCTCTCTCTCGGATTCGATTCTCATTACTTCGATTCGTCGACCATTCAAAAGGTTCGATCTCTCTCCTCAATTTCATGAATTATTAACGAGATTTGCCGAGATCTGATTTGTATTTCTCCAGATCTTGATTCATTTGGTTTTGCTGTCAATTTGTAATTACGATTTGTAGATTAGTCGAATTGTTGGTTTAGAGTAATGAATTGTAGGCGTTGGGATTTTAGAGAATTAGCCTTGTGGGTGTTTGATGCTGCATTTGCTCAAATCCTACATCATTATGATTTTTTTAGTTATTTTCTATGAATCAAATTGATGTGTTTAGTTTGATTAGATTGAGGGGAAAATAATCTCAGATAGCTCACTACATAATTATGAATATTACAGGCTTCTGTTTAAATGTAACAGTAAAGCATGTCCAAAAGATGCATAGCATTTCATCAAGCTGACAAAATAGTTCACTAGAATATTACAGCTAAAAATTAACTTGCAGCCGGACGTAATATGATAACTAGATAAATTACTTTCTTGTGCATTCTGTTCATTAGCTTATTTCCGAGGAGACCGCCCTGAAATCCTTCAGTGTATGCTGCGTTCTTCAAATCAACTGCAGTCATTTTGTCGTATGTCAGATAAAAAATTACTAAACAAAAGGAAAATATATGGCTCTCTTTCCTTAATTACGATGCGGAATCTTTGGTTTCTAGCCAAATGTGGTTCTTCTTGTGCTTTAATTAGGCATATTTGATCAAGCGATAGGATTTAGCGTTTCATTGTTGTCCGTTTTGTGATGTTTAGTTTAAAATTGCGTCGGCTAATGAATATATGTAAAATGTTTGGTCTTTTCTTGTGATTTTTCGACTAATTATTTTGTTTAAGAGATCTTATGATCGGAATGTGAATCTTTGATGCCCTATCTCGTGAGTGTTGCTACTTTATTGGGAGGCAAAATCAGTGATTTCCAATTGAATGTGGTTGTTCCTGCGCTTTAGTCAGCTATCGGTGACACGAGATATGATTTTAGCGTTTCTTTCTTGTTTTTCTTTCGATTGTTGATTTGGAATTTATGTTGCTTGATAGATTCATATGCCAAGATTGAGCCTTTCTCTGTGCTTCCCTACTTTTCTTAAATGATGCTAAAAAACTCTTTATGACATTTCGTTTCTTTAAGATCACCTTTGTGATGACAATGTAGGTTCTAATTTTGTGCTTGAGTTGCCTCTTTTGGTTGACTGTTATGATTGGTATGATGGCATGTCAAGGCTATGTTTCTTTTGATTTTGATTGGATAATAATGTGCGATAAACTGATAATGTATGATCTTTTGCTCAAGTACGAAAGAAAATTTTGCTTTCCTGCTACATGTGCAAATTAAACTAAAGTGTGGATTTTGCAAATCATGTATGTTGAGCTTTATGAAAGTTGCCTTCAGTTAATATGTACTTTTTTAGCATTTTTGTTGTAACAGATGCTAATTATCGTTATTAGGTACATGCAGTTACGAAGAAAGGTCCTTCGCATGTCAAAACTAATATCTAGTACTTGATTTATTTCTCTCTTTATCTTTAGACTTGTGTGAATGTGGAAGAGTCATACCTCTTAATCTCTGTGTAGCAGAGTCAGCTTCTATTTTGTTTAGACACAAAAATGGAAGTCCCTAGCTAGCATTAGATAAGGATTAGGTTGGTTGCCTCCCTAGCTAGCAAGCTAATTAATAATTATGGTTAATTTTACACGTACCCCTATTTTCTTAATGTACTTAATTGTATGTAATTTTTAATTCTAAAATTTATTTATTGGATATTCAAATGAAATTCTCATGCAGAGTCTATATATATACATCATGTATGATGATAGTGAAGTTGGGAGAGGGTCAACTTAGAGGAATTTAAGAGGTCTCAATGGAAATGCCTCAAAAGTCTATGATCATAATTAAAGAATATCGTTTTGTTCTCAACTGCTTCTAATTTTGGTGTCCAAAAATAAATTTCAGCTTCCTGTCACAGCAAAAGCTCCAGAGTTTTTTTATTTTTTATTTTTTATTTATTTATTTATTTTTTTTGGCCAAATGCCTAGGTTCTAGAACCTTATGTTTGTTGGGCTCAATAGGCACAAAATGCATTTTAGTTTTTTTTTGTTTTGTTTTGTTTTGTTTTGTTTTTTTTCTCGAGTAGAACATAGGATGGATTTTTACATACTAAAACTGCATTCATGTAGATATGGGAGAATTGGATCAACGGAACAATTCTAGAGATAGTGGATCCATCCATGGGCAGGAATTACTCAAGAAATGAGGCATTGAGATGCATCCACATCGGATTATTATGTGTTCAGGAGAACCCAGCTGATAGACCAAACATGTCGACAGTGGTGGGTGATGCTAAGTAGTGAGACAGTTTCACTTCAAGCTCCATACAAGCCTGCGTTTTGCATTGGAAAGAGCGGTATTAACTCCGGAAGTATCCGACATCAAGCTAATCACTATGGAGGTATTGGAGACCAATCCTCGAATAGTTCTATTCCCATGTCGCCAAATGAGGTTTCGATTACTGAACTAGAACCTAGGTAGATGTAGAAATTGTGATTAGCATGTTGGCGGATTTAGTATATTATAACAAGTTCCTATGAAATTTCAAAACCTTTTTTATGTTGTGTACCATTGATGGCATATGTGAACTCTTTATAAGTAAATAATAAAATTACCCAGAATCTAATAAAATGTGAGTAACTAGCATATGTGAATAATCTTATTCATAACACCAGAGTCCTTGTATATACTCTCTATTTCCAAAATAGTCGAGCTTCCAAAGGTGTTTCCCTTCCTTGATGTTAACTGTGGAGAAAAGCAACGAAGTTTGCTTCATATATAGATCTTAAACCTTTCAATATTCATCCTGCTTCACTAGAAAACAATCATTATTTAAGGAAATTGTTGGTTTGTATTTTATTTTGCTTTGTAATGCAGATGGATAAACAAGGTTTATAAATATTCAAATGATAGATTTGGGATACTTAATAATCAGATGGATACTTAAAATGCAATTTTTTTGAATAATTTAGTCATTTTCCTTTTCATAGACTGACTTGGTTTATGATGACCTCAATAGTGCACTCTAGATTTTATGAGGTACTAGATTTTATTTTAAGTTACTAATAATTGTACATTACTTTTTTTATATGTTTAGATCATCTAAAATATGATAAAATGCTAGAGAGTTTCAAATGATTGTACGTCATGATTCATATTTTTCTATTTTGGCCCAAAAAAAAGGGAAAAGAAACTTGAAGTTTTTCATTGGGAATTTGATTAAACCTTATGAATTAGATTTGGTGAAAATGTACGGACCCCTCAGGGATAGGTCATTTTGAAATGGTCCTCTCAACTTCAAATATTTTTATTCACACCTGCTTAACTTTTTATTTTTATTTTTTTCCCAAATTGAGTTACTTTAGTCAAATAAATTAGGGATTTATCAAATTCACCTTGATTTCGTCAAATTTAATGATTATAATTACTGTTTAGCAGATAAAACTGGAACAATAAATGGCTGATAGCAGTTAAAGCCATTAAATCTATTCCAATTCTAAATTTGACTAACTAAATTAGGATATTTATCAAATTCACCTGTGATATCATATAAATCAAATAGTTATATTTATTGCTTAACAAATAAAACTAGAATAGTTAATGCCTATTTGCTAATAGAGCCACTAAATTTGTTCCAATTTTTTTACTTAACTAACTAGAAAATTTAGATTCAAAAAAATTACAAGTTCAGCGAGTGTGAATGAAAAAACTGAAGTTGAGGAGAACTTATTAAGAATGGCCTATAGTTCAGGGAATCTCCATACAGTTGTACCTTGAGATTTTAGTTAACATGGGGCCAGTTATGTGTTCCACCCTAACCTGAGACTTTCAAATGAAAGATTAAGATCAGCAAGGATCAGCAGCGCATTTCACTTCAAGTTCCAAGTGATTAGCAAATATAGGAGTATTAAAGACGGCTATTATTTTCTTTGCTGTGAAAGATAAACAAATAATAAAAGGAAAGACGTGTGGATAAATTAGAAATTAGAGAGGAGAAGAAACAAGGAACAACTATTCATACTTCTTTAAAATTGAAAGAGAGTGGAAAATGTAATATTAAATATGTTCCGTAACTGATGCACAGTCTTATTTTCTGTGTTTAGTTTCTTAACTACCTTACAAATCCTTTTAGACTTCTCTCAATAGTCTAGAATCTCAAACTTGACATTGAACGTTTTACAATCTCTTTACTTTTCTGCTCGCTTTCTGGACTAGTACTTGCCAGGTTATAGTCCTTATTTGAAAATTCCTTCTGTAAAATCATATAGGTGTTACCTGAACTATTAGCTAAAAAATAATCGCCGAAAATTTAAAAAATCTTATAGTATATTCTTTGCGGGGCAGGATTATGTTCCAACAGCTTTTGACAACTTATAGTGCTAATGTGGTTGTTGATGGAAGCACTGTGAACTTAGGTTTGTGGGATACTGCAGGTAAATTTTTCTTTTCCTTTTTTATTCATTTAACTATACTGTCGCTTTTCCCCCGTTTTTCTTTGGTGGTTTTGATCTATATTAATCACTGTCAATGCAGGGCAAAAGGATTACAACAGACTAAGACCTTTGAGTTATCGTGAGGCTGATGTTTTTCTCCTGGCGTTCTCACTTATAAGTAAGGCCAGTTATGAAAATGTCGCCAAGAAGGTGTAGCATTATTCTCTCTCTCTCTCTCTCTCTCTCTCTCTCTCTCTCTCTCTCTTATATTTTCCTTCTCTGAGGCTTCTTTCATCTCCTTGGAGTCCCCTTTTTTGAAGTTTTTATTAACTATAGTTTGGGTTTTCATCTTCTGTAGTGGATTCCTGAATTAAGGCACTATGCTGTTGGCTATTTATATATGGATTAAATAGGTCCAACTTCCTGCCTCGTTACAATAGGTCCAGGAGACTAATAAGTTGAGTTGGGTGAGCCTAATAAGTTGAGTGGGACTGCGGTCCACAATAGACCTAACGGCAAGAGGCCCAACAATAGACCCAACGTCCAGATAGGTTGAGTCCGGCGAGACCCGTGGGCGCTGTGTCTGTACGCTTTAAGTGAATTGGTTGCGTATTTCTAACAGCTCGAGCTTTTGGGATTAATGGTTAGCGCCAACGATCCGACAAGTGGTATCAGAGCCAGTGGCACGGGTTCGATTCTCACACGGTGCAGGTGTTGGGAGGGGGATTGTTGGCTATTTATTTATGGATTAAATAGGTCAAACTTCCTGTCTCGTGACAATAGGCCCAGGAGACTAATAAGTTGAGTTGGGTGAGCCTAATAAGTTGAGTGGGGCTGCGGTCCACAATAGACCTAACGGCAAGAGGCCCAACAATAGACCCAACGTCCAGGTAGGTTGAGTCCGGTCGAGACCCGTGGACGCTGTGTCTGTACGTTTTAAGTGAATTGATTGCGTATTTCTAACAGCTCGAGCTTTTGGGATTAATGGTTAGCGCCAACGATCCGACATATATGCACCCGATGTTCCCATAATTCTAGTTGGATCAAAGCTTGGTATGCTTTTACTGTTTTTGGCTGATGAATCATGTCCTTATATATTCTCTCCCTAGAATATATGTTTTGTTGAGTTGGTGGTTATAGTTGAGTAGTTTCATGTAGCCAGCATGGAGACTTAACTTGTAAAGAGTATTGCCTCTCTATTTGATTCATTGTCATCTCCTTTTGTAATTAACAAATAGCTTTATTGCAAGTTTGTGTAATTAACAAATTTACTGATGATTGTTTGCATGTTATATTGCTAATACCCACATTTGAAACTTACTGCTTTTTTGCTTCAAATTCTTTCCGAACTTGTGATAATGCTCAATCTAATTATATTAAACAGCTACACTTCTCATAATCTTGTATATTCCTTTTATGCAGAGGGCAAGAGTTTCATAGGACAGTGGCTTTCTTCTCTTCAGAACTCCTAAGTTTATAGAGTTTATAGATTACCCTATGTTGTTATAATAGAGTTGATTTTGCCTAAAAATGCTATTTCTTTCCTTTTTACACTAATGATATTAGATTATTCCATTCAAATGGGAGCAACTGTCTCCTTATATATCTCGAGGCCTTTGGACAGGTTTTTGACTTCGTAGTTACATTATGATGTAATTGCTTACTGTATTTTATTGATAATTAGTACACTTTTTTACAAAGTCTTTATTCTTGTAGATCTCTATGGCGAAATCAAAAGAATTTCGTAAGATGAGAATTCATCTCCAAAATCAAAGCCAGTTACAAATGAAAGTGGATTCTCAAACTGTGGATCATATGCAACCAAGTTCGAGTAACCCATCACAATCTTATGTGGATCAACCTACAAATTCTATCGGAAAAACAATTAGTGAATTGCGAGAAGAGGAAACTGAACAATCAGGTAAATGTAAATCTTGAAGAATAATAAATGTTATTTTATTTATTCTCATTTATTCAGATTACTTCGTATCTATTCGTTAATCGACGTAGCTAATTAAGCATGAATTAGTCAGCTTCTTTTAGCAATTACTCATTATTGCTTATTTGTACAATTAATTAATAGTAAATTTATTATTTTTGAAGCTGGATCTTTCGGGCCTTATTACCGACTTGAGTGAGCTTTTGAAGTGGAACAATGAGAATTAAAGATTTATAATTTAAATTTCTTTTAAAGATAATACATGTTTAGTGTCATTTAAAATTATTTTTGTTACAGATTTAGAATAGAAGTTGTAATTTGAGAGTTAAGATCATTTGTTATAAATTATTAATGCTCTTTAGTTATGATTATTTTTAAATATTTTAATTCAAAAATATTATATATTTTAATATTCTTTGCAATTGCCGCTATAGGTTATATTTAATAGTCATTTAGTATGTTTTTAATGGCAATTATAGATAATTATAGTGGCATTTATAATAGTTGCTATTAAATAGTATTTAGTGGCAATTATAGATAATTATAGTGGCATTTATAATAGTTGCTATTGGATAGTATTTAGCGGTATTTGTTTAGACTTTTACCGACCGCCGATCCTACCAATAGCGGTAATTATTATAATTATCATAAATTTATTTAGTAAAAATTATAATTGTCAAAAATTTTAAAAATAATAGCCGTTAAAATTCAATTTTATTGTAGTAAGATGACCCTGGGCATTAGATAAGTGTGACTAGGGACGTGATGCCACTGACAGACCCTGAAGGACTGCATAGCTGAGGTGCTCATCCGATCCTGTCGAGCTTACAGCATAAGGAACTTACACATGGGTCATGGACTCGATCATGTAACCTTGAGTACGATCGGGTCATGATGAGGCCGGCAGCGAGGTCCGCAGGGCAGGCGTCGATGACAGCGAGGCAGAGGCTGCGGAGGTGCTCGGGCCATGGGAGTAGCGGTGGGGAGATGTAAGCGAAGGAAAATTGCACTTTTAAATAATATAATAATTTGTATTTAAAAATATAATTTTCCTCTCTAGTATAATTTTTATACTAAATAGTATAATTTTTGTTTAAAAAATATAATTTTCGTCTCAAAATAATACAATTTTCTCTCAAATAGTATAACTTTTACTCAAAAATACTACTTTCGTCTAAAAATACAATTTTTGTTTCAAATAGTATGACATTTTTTTGAAATGGTATAATTTTATTTTTATCGTGTAACTTGATCATCATCTTCTTCTTTCTCTAATTCTTAATTTTTTTTTTTTTTTGTATCAGCGACGATATATAATAATCTACTTAATACAAAAAAAAAAATATTTTTATTTCTTATTTTTTATTTTTATTCTTTATTTTTTTTTTCTATCCTTTGCATTTTTTTCTACTAATGCGTCATTTCTCACCCTTTGTCGCATCCACTATTTTTGCCGTAAGTGTTCTCCCACGCTGTTATTCTTAAATAGCGTTATTCTTAAATTTATTGGTACTCTCGTCGCTGTTGCCATCGTCTTTTATAGTCATATATTCTATCGTAATTTTATTTTTATAATTTATATCAAATCTGAACCGACATTGACGAAATTATAGTAGAGTTAGGCAGAATAAATATTAAAACGAGGAAAGCAAAAAAAAAAAAAAAAAAAAAAAAAAAAGCGGCAAATCTAGAGCGGAGATCAGAAAAAGAACGAAAAAAAAAATGATCAATTTAGTAAAATTTAGGTCAAATTTGTAAAATTTAAAATAATACTCTATTTTTGTAAAATCGTAAAATCTGTAAAATTTGTACGCTCATTACTCTAATTTTTTTAACGAAAGTTTTTTTAAAATTTTTTTGAATCCTTGAAACTGAGATGTAAGTTTTATGCGCATGACCAAGCAAACGTACAGGCAACACTTTCTAAATATTACAGTTTATTTCTCAACACCCAAAAAAAAAAAAAAAAAAAAAAAAAAAAAAAAAAAAAAAAAAAAAAAACTAGCTATAGTGGCCACCGTCGGTGACGGAAGAGCTAAAAAGTTGCGCGAATGAAGTCACCACATGAGCCGCCCCAGCTGATATCTCCCCTTCTTTTTTCTTGTCCTTCTTTTTCGTCCACTTATTTTTCTTCCGCGAGTTGACAGGAGTAGCAACACTGGAAGATGAAGAGAGAGAAGACAGCTGTGTGGGGATGTAGCAGGCGTCGGGAATGGCGAAGTTGGTGCGCGCTTTCGAGCCGCGCATGCAGCGCGCGGCGGCGTCGTAGGCGCGCGCGGCCTCCTCGGCGGTGTCGTAGGTGCCGAGCCAGTGCCTGCAGCGCCCCACCCGGTCCCGAATCTCCGCCGACCACCTCCCCCACGCCCTCTTCCTCACCCCTCTATACCTCCTCGCAGCCGCAGCCGCAGCCGCAGCCGCAGCCGCAGGATCATCACCATCATCTTCCTCGGCAGTGGCCGCATCCACTACTACTTTCGGTTCAGGTTTTTTTCCATCTCTCAAATTAGGCCGATTTCCGAAAAGCGCGCGGTATCCCACCACCGCCGCTATGCCGTCGAGAACCGGAGGCGGATCCGGATCCGGATCATCCGGATCGACCGGTTCGGATTCGGATTTTACTGTGAGGAGAGAGTGAGAGAAGGAGGAGTTGGTAGCCATGTTTGATTCGGTTTTCGATACATATGAATATATATATATAGCTGAGAAGAGAGACTGTACGTGTTGATGGTTTTTTCAAATTAAGTACAGTGCAGTGCAGTGCAGGGATGCTGATGGAAACGTAAAGTTTTTATTTATTACAGTCTTTTAATTTAATTATTAAGGTGATATAATTGGCAGAATTGTCACTCACTCACTCACTCACTAGAGGTGACCGCACACAAAGGTACGTAACCAAAATGCTCTACTGTACGGCCGCACAATGTGTTTCTCTTATTGGCGCTGCATGCGTGACCTCGCTCATTGTCTTTTACTTTTTTATTTTTCGGGAACGTTATTAGGGTACGTAAAGTGCGGAATAAATTTTTATAAAATTTAAATAATCTGATTGCCATATTTAAAGATTCTAATGTGCCCAGGTATGAACTTGTAGGCAATGTTTGGTTGGGGGATAAATAAGAAATAATCTTCTGTATTTTTTAATTTTTATCAAACAGTATTACAAAATAATATGGAATAATTTTTTTTTTTTTTTATCCCTGGCGTAACGGGTTATCCTGGGATAACCCGTTAAGCCTTATTCCTCTACCCTCATGAAATAGAGTTTTATCCCTGGACAGTGAATGGGCAAAGTTATAATTTATTATTTATAATTAAAATATAATATAAAATAAAAAATATAAAATATAAAATATAAATTATAATATAAATTATAATATAAAATATAAATTATAATATAAATTATAAATTATAATATAAAATATAAAAAATATCAAATAGCTACTCAATAAATTTTTATATAATTTAAAAGGTTAAATTTATCTATTCAAATATTTAAATTTATTTAAATTAATTTTTTTGATTCGTTGGTGTGTTAGCTTATTATTTATTTTTAATAATTAATTAGTAAAATAACAATTTTATTATTATAAATTTATTCATTCAAAACATTTTATTGAGTGTTTGGTTCGGGAATAAATTTAAGAGGTATAAATTTTTTTATACCTGGGATAGCTTGCTATTCCGAGATAATGAAGTATAAAAGTTAAATTGCGTTTGGTTGAAAAGTTGGTATTCTCTGGAATAGTTAAAATTGTGTTTGGTTAAAATTATAGAATAGTAGAGAATAGTGGAAAACGAAAATAGAATTTTTATAAAAATACCAACTTTGCCCTTAGTTTTTTTTGTAAAAAAATTAATTTAATTATTATATTAAATTTGAATCAATTTAATTATAAATAATAAATTGTATCTTACGTTAAAAAAATAATATTTTTTATTTTATATTATATTTTAAGAATATAAATAATAAATTATATTTTATATTATATTATATATTATATTTTATATTATATTTTTTATATTTTTTATATTTTATATTATAATTTATATTTTATATTATAATTTATTTATAATTTATATTTTATATTATATTTTATATTTTATATTTTATATTATAATTTATAATTTATATTATAATTTATATTTTATATTATAATTTATAATTTATATTATAATTTATATTTTATATTATAATTTATATTTTATAATTTATATTTTATATTATATTTTATATTATAATTTAATTATAAATAATAAATTATAATTTCGCCCATTCACTACCCCAGAGATAAAATCCTATTCCATGGGGGGAGAGGAATAAGGCTTAACGGGTTATCCCAGAATAATCCGTTAAGTAAGAGATAAAAAAGAAAAATTTATCTCATGTCATTTTGTAACACTGTTTGGCAGGAATTGGAGAATAAAGAGGATTATTCCTTTTTTATCTCCGAACCAAACACAATAATTAATGATTCGGAGCATGCAAATATGCTATCTCGAAAAGTGTCAATGTTCAACTTTTTCTCTATTAAAACTCATCCAATCCTTTATTATATATTGCAATATCTTCTCCACCTTTTCTCTTCTTTATTTTCTCTTTTATTCATCTCCCATATTTCAAATATGCATCTCCTATATCTCCGGCAGACTACAGTTTAAAACATGGTATTTAAAAAGTATTAACTATCATATTTTAAAAGGCCTAAAAAAAAAAAAAAAAAAAAAAAAGAGTACTTTTAATTTTTCATTTTTGTTAAATACCATAGGTGTATATTCCTGTAATCAGTATATATTTTATTACCCTCTTATCCAATGGCTTTTAAAGTCTATTTGGCAAAGCACTAACAAAGAGTAATAAATTAAATTCTTTTATTTTTTCAAAAAAAAATTTAGTCAGCAGATTGTTCGATAAAGTAAAAAAATAATTGTGTAACATAAATCTTATAGAATAATTTTAGGAAAAAAAAAAAATATTTTTAAAAAATTATTCTATTCCACGTCCATTCTCTCTCTCTCCCTCTACTGACGATGATGGCGACAATGTCGCCGGCGCCACCGCTGCTGACGACGACAATGATGCCTTCGACGCTGCCATCGTCACCGACGATGACGCCATGGTGCTCCTGCTAACCACTATGGTGACAGAAGGAATAGTAGCATGAGGAGAGAAATGCGAGCAGTAATGGCAATGACGGTAGCAGCAAAAATGGGTCAAAGGAGGAGGAGAAAGAGATGATCACTGTCGCCGCCGCGTTAGAAGTCGCGGAGAAGAGGATGGGGAGGAAGTCACTGTGTGAAAAAAAAAAAAAAAATAGTGTGCGATTTGAATCCTAACTGATTTTCTTTTTATATATTTAATCGTTACGGTAAAAATCTGCTCTTAGTCAGTGAAAAATTTAAACGATAAGAGAGCAGTAACAAGCGACAATAAAGAAGAATACACAATTTGGTGAAGAAAAAAATTAAGATTATTATGATATTTGTTTAATTATTTTTATAAGTTATGTTTAATTTTTTTAAAAAAATTTGATATAATTTGTTAATATTTTTTTTTTCATATTTTGAGTTAAAAATGAAGAAATTTTATTCTCATAAATATAATTTTTTAAATTTATTTTATATAAAAATTAAATAAAATATTTTTTAAGAGGTAATTCAAATAATAAAAATTAAAGTAATTTTTTTCATAAAATATATACTTTTTTAAGATGGCAAATAAAATATAAAATAAAATTATATTTTATTTTTAATAATTTTCAAACATGACTTTATTTTTTACATGTTATTATTTTTTTACTAAAATTTAATAAATTTTTTTACGAATTTTAGAATAAAAAAGCTGTAAAATTTATTCCTATAAATAGATGTACACAGTAATTTTTTATCATAAAATTGTGATAAAAATTACCAAAAAGGGAAAGCATTAATGACATTTTTTTTTTTTTTTTTTTTTATTATAATTTGAAAAATACCATTAGTATACTCAAAAACAGAAAAATATCATTAGTATACTTGGGCCCGTTTGGTAACGGGTTAAGACAATACTAGTTATATCAAGGATAAGTATAAAGTACGGAATTAGTGTAAAAAAGTGTTTGGAATGGTTTCAGGAATAAAAAATTTTGTGTTTGGTATGATAATGATAATAAGGAATTAGAGGAATAAAGAGTTTTAATTGGGTTAAATAACCTTTTTGCCCTCAAGCTTTATTATGTGATAAAGCTTGTTAAATTTTAATTTTTTCTTTTTAATGAATGGATTAAAGCCTTACAAAAAATGAGATAAAATTCAAATCAAAATCAAAATCAAATTATATTTCATGAAAATAATATTTAATTTAATATTTCATTTGATCTATTTTACAAAAAAAATAAATTATTCATCATATTATTCAAAAAAAATAAATGAGATAAAATCCAAATCAAGGGGAGAAGGAGATGTCGCCTGGGGAAGCAACGCAGGGGAGGAGCTGTGCCTCGGAAAGCATGCTAAGGGTAATTTTGGAAAGGGAAATATAGTGGGGGTAATTTTGGAAAGAAAAATATAGTGAAATTTTACTATAGGAACAGTAATTCTCACTTATACCAGAATTACTATAACAAGTTATTCTCATAGTTTCTTATCACTGTGTTTGGTTTGGGTACAAAGGGGGAATAAGCCCCCTTTGTACCCAGACACAATTGGGTTTAAGGGGGGAATAGGGTGGAACACCTATTCCCCCCCCTTACCGGATTGTCCCGGTCAAAATCGGGACAACCCGTTAACAAAGGGGGATAGGTGATCCTCCCTTGAACAAGGCCGCCTTTCCCCGAACAAGCCTCCCCTCTCTCGTCCACTGTGCCCCTGCACGCTTCCCGAGAGCCTCATCTTTCCCTTTCCTCTTTCTTCTTGCGTCTTTCCCCCAAGCCCCATCTTCGCCCCGCTTGTTCCTTGCCTTCGCCCTCACCGCCTTCATCTCCGCTCGTCGTCGCCTGAGGTTGCCCGATCTGCGATAGTGTAACTCTTGGCCCGAGGTTGCCCGATCTGTGGGGGTGTTGTGGCCGACCTTCGTGCTTGCGTCCGGTTGCGATTTGCTCCCCTGTGGGTTTCATCGTCGCGACCGTCCCTCCTATTTCTTGCCTCGAAGGTGCTACTCTCCACTTTACTGTTGTGTCTGGTTGTCTCTTGTTGCCTCGATTGTCGTTTACATGAGTTTGGGTTCACCTCTATATCACATATGCTATGCTTAAATCTGTGTTGCCGCTTGCCTCTCATGATAAATGTCTATGCTATGTCATAACATACACTATATTTGTCGGCTGCGAGATGAATGTTTGATCGGTAAAGTAGGCTGATTCTTACAAATTTAGGCGATGATGACGGTTGCCATAGGCGTTTGATGGATGGCATGGATTTATAATCCACTGCAACCCCATACTTGTTGGAAACCACTTGAGCCCGTGTACATAATAAATCACTATTCCAATTATGTGCAAATAAGATGAATTTGTAAGAATCACATCTTTCGTATGCCGCTACTGAGAATTTTTTATGCCAATTATGTTATGCAATTCCATATTTTTTTTGGCTTCTCCTATTTGACATACCACTTAGTACATGTGTTTATTTTATTTATGCTATGCAATTTCATATTTATTTTGCTTCTCTTGTTTGACATACTACTTACCATACATGTGTTGATTTTATTTATGCCAATTATGCTATGCCCTTTTATATTTATTGAGCACACTTGAATTTTTAGTTTCACATAAAAAAGATATAAATTAGTATGTACATTACCTACAGATGTGTCCTTTTAAGAAAGTATTTAATGCCGCTCAAACCAGTCGAGCGGACTTGGAGAACCCTCAAGTCAATATAGTTGCAAAAGAAGGTGGAAGCAGATCTCGCGCCCAAGCGTGGACGCGTACACCGAATTGGACCGAAACAATGGATACATGTCTGCTATCGTTGCTGACTGAGGAACATACCTTAGGCAACAACGTTAATGGGTCTTTCACTAACCTTGCGTGGGTTAGGATTGCTAGCGAAATAAATAGTAGAAATAACTTAAAGCTAACCAAGGATCAAGTAAAGAATCGGCCGAAAGTTCTGAAGCGTACATTTACGTTGTACCACTGCTTGGTAAACATGAGCGGGTGGGGATGGGACTATGTCCTCAACATTCCCACGGCTGGCGATAGTGCTGACTGGGAGGCCGTAATCGCGGTAACATGAATTCATTTCGCTTTCAACAAATTATTACCGAATAGATTCCTTATTACTTTTCTAATATAATTAACATATGTCCAGAAAATTCGCTTATGGCAAATGTAGGGATAAGCAATTTCCTCCGTATAAGGATCTTGAGTTCCTTACGGAGAAGACTACTGCAACCGGTAGATATGGCTTTTCTTCTGTGATGCCCCCCACCACAACCATAGTTAGCTCCTCCTCATCATCCCCTGGTGAGGATGATACTATAATAGCTCCAAGATTGTCAGGATTATATCTCTTACCGACTCCATTTGAAGCAGGGTCATCTGGGCCACCTATGAATGATTTTATGAGAGGTACACACATGTCAAGGTCACCTAGCCCTCACCCTACAAACAAAAATACAAGTGGGTCTGGGC
Organism: Tillandsia fasciculata; assembly: GCA_029168755.2. Taxonomy (NCBI): domain Eukaryota; kingdom Viridiplantae; phylum Streptophyta; class Magnoliopsida; order Poales; family Bromeliaceae; genus Tillandsia; species Tillandsia fasciculata. The sequence continues at coordinate 4,153,871 of CM054933.1, read as the reverse complement.
ACAGCTCGACAGGGAAAAGGCCTCATTCCCCACTACCCGACACTACCCAACGAACTCCTCGTTCGTCGACCGGTGGATGAAGAAAGAAAACTGAAGGCATCAGTGAAGCCATGGCAGAGATGGTACAGCTTGGAAAAGATAAGTTAGATCTAGTACGACATATGTATCATAAGGATTTTGAAGCTCGACGACCTGTTTCGAGCATCGAGGATTGTATGATCCGAATCTATTCTCTGCCAGGGCTCACAAGTGAACAGGTTTTGGCTGCCGGTGACACTTTGAAAGATGACAAAAATCGACAACTTTTTATGACAATGAGTGACGATCTTGCATTAAAGTGTGTTGAACGGCAGATAGCTAAAGAAAATATGATGTTTACGCAATTTTTCCCGGGCATGTAGTGGAGTAATCCAATGTGGACATTTCTATAGTTCAGTGTAGTCCTTTCTTTCGTATGTTGGTTTAGTAACCGATAAGATTGGTCTATGTGTAATTTTATTAGTTTAAAAACTGACTTTGTAATATATAGTCTTGCAACTTTGAGTAGCTAAAAACTGACTTTGTAATATTTAGTCTCGCACTTTGAGTAGCTAAAAACCTGACTTTGTAATATTTAGTATCACACTTTGATTGGCTTAAACTAGACATTACTTGAATGTTTGCCGTACATATCGATACAAGTTATATCATGTCTAGTTACTATGAAAGTTCGCTAAATTGCTACAATTTCGTTGCAGATATAATGGATGCTTCAATTTATCAAACTGTATTTTCTTCGACTTTTGTTGCAAAGTTGTTGACTATATTAGATGATGATGATGACTATTGGGTGCAAGTCATAATCATGCTCATTGCCGAAGGATACATAAATGCAACTATTTAATTTGCAGACAACCATGTAGTGGAGTCAGATAATGTGGATATTTATATATTTCAGTGTAGTCATTTCTTCTGTAATTTGTTGCAGTAACCGACCAGATGAATGTTTGAGCTGCATATAAATAAATATTATATCATGTCTGCTTACTATCAAACTTGGCTAAATGGCTTCATTTCCGTTGCAGCTTTAATGGATGATTCAATTTATCGAAGTGTATTTTCTTCGGCTTTTCGTGCAAATTTGTTCACTATATTAGATGATGATGATGACTATTGGGTGCAAGTCATAATCATGCTCATTGACGAAGGATAAATAAATGCAACAAGTACAATAAGCAGACAACCATATCGTACCCGTCCATTTACTAGGCATCAGTTTATTTGTGATATTCTGAATGGCCATCCAGACCGGGGGTACAATCATTTTAGAATGACGACAACTACATTCATTGCTCTCTGCGATGACCTTGTCGGAAAGGGCCATTTAATTAGCACACGGAATATGACTACTGACGAACAGTTGGCAATTTACCTATTTTGTATAGGACACGGTGTTGCAAATAGGGTGATCGCTGAAACTTTTCAATATTCGGGGGAAACAATTAGTCGTCATTTTAACAATGTACTCCAAGGCATTATTCAAATAAAAGATGAATACTTAACTATGCCGCCAAGTAATTGTGGAGTGCATCCAAGAATTAGTGAAAATCGGAATTTCCATCCGTTCAAGGTAAGGGACAATAACTTTTCAGAAGTTAATTTGTACTTTACCAATGCTCAATTTGTAAGTACTATTTTGTGACATTTACATATGTAGAATACAATTGGGGTGGTGGATGGTACGCATATTCCGGTGATTGTAGAAAGGCACAAACAACAACGATTTCGGTGTCGCAAAGGATTTACATCGCAAAATATGATGGTTGCTGTTTATTTTGATCATAACTTTTTTTTTGTATGCACCGGTTGGGAAGGATCTGCCGCTGATATGCGGGTACTCAGATGGGCCTGTGAAAGTGGAGATTTTACAGTTCCTGAAGGTATCATTTAAAGAGAAATATTTTTTTTTTTTTAATTTTGTTCATTATTATTGGTTTAATTTAGTTTTCAAAAGTTGTATACACTTCTATTATATCTACAGGAAAATATTATCTGGTCGATTCCGGATACGCGAATACTGATAGATTTCTGGCGCCGTACAGAGGCGAGCGTTACCATCTGAGTCAATTTGATAGTAACACACGTGGTCGTATACATCGTTCTCCGCGGGACTTGTATAATCATCGGCACGCCCAATTAAGAAATGTGGTAGAAAAGACCTTTGGAATATTAAAGAAGCGATTCAAGATATTAAATATTGCTACACCGTTTCCTTATAGAGTGCAGTATCTAATTGCTATGGCATGTTGTGTGATCCATAATTTTATTCGACGGCAACAAGAAAATGATAGATATTTTAACGAAGCGCTATACCCAGAGCCTCCAGAGGATGAACCGAAAGTGACGACTAAATTTTCTAGTACATCAGAGTCACGGCGGGGAGACGACATTCGCACACATATTACCGATCGAGCAGTTGTGGAATAATAGAAATTAGATAAATCACTGAAAATGACTATAAGTTTGTAAAAGTTAGAATTAATGTTGTAATATTATGTTAGTCAGCTTGTTAAATAGTTTATTTTGTTTATATGTAATTTTAATTGAACTGCTAATTAAAAACTCGTGTTCCCCGTGTATGATGTAATTTGAATTATTATTGTGACGTGATATTTCGATTTCTACGATAGTACAGTTGTGAGATCGTTATTGTTTGATGATAATTTCAATCTCCATACCATGCATGATTTTATAATATTCTATATTTAAGTATTGTATAAATTTCGACTTATATTTTATGCTAATTAAAAGTCGCTATTTGATTATGTTATTGTCTGGTAGTTTTTTTAATAGGTTTTTGTGCAACCATTTAATTTAAGAATGTATTAAGCAACTGATTTTTTAGAAATAAAATTATACATTTTTAGTATGTAATGTTCATTTTTTTAATATTATTATTAAATTTTTAAAAATTTACCTTTGCATATGCTAATATTTTAATTTTTAGATAATATTAATAATTTTTTAGAATAATCAAAATTAAAATTAATTTTATATAGCATCTAATTTATTCAATAATATATATAAGAATTGTTATATTTAAAAAATTATAATACAATCTTTAATTATCAATTTTAATACTTAACTAAAAACAAGACTATTTTCATCATTTAATACAAAAGTCAACTCTCTATTACTCAGGGACGAAGCCAGGAGTTTGATTCAGGGGGGGCCAAAAATATATTATATGGATTAAATGAGTGCAGATAAACAATTCAACTGCAACATTTCATACTAAGATGAAACAACAAAATTTACTGCTGCATCAAATGATTCAAATCACGTTTCAACAATTAAATATTCATTAGATAAAATAATATATTTATAATTTAAAAAAAAACTAAAAGCATAATTAAAGTGAAATTTTTTTCATCCAACAAGACAACAACTATCATTCATTCATTCTATTTTTATCAACCATTAAGTATTAACTATCAAATATGAAATATCAATATTTAACAGTGATAAAAAAAAACTGTAAAAAATATTAATTTAAAAAATAAAAAAAATTATTTTAGTTTTGATATTAAGTTCAAAATATCATAATAATTTTTTTTTTTAAAAAAAAAAATTAAGAGGAACAACAAAAAAAAATAAAAAATAATAAAAAAATAAAAAAAAAAATACTTGCCTAGCAGCCTAGGCGAGACTGCGAGAGGCGAGAGGGCGGCGCGCCGGCGCTGAGAGAGAGAGAGAGAGAGAGCGCGTCCGAGAGGCGAGAGAGGCTGAGAGTGAGAGACGTTTAGACTTTAGGATACTGTTGACTGTTGCTAATAGCTAATAGCTAGTGCACCCACATGCCACAGTCCACAGACTGACCCACATGCTAGGGCTTCATTGTATTTCAAACTTGGCCCACAAAATCCGATGTTAGATAACTTGGCCCACAAGGCCACAAATTAAAATTTCTGGGGGGGGGGCCATGGCCCCTGTGGGCCTATATATGGCCTCGTTCATTGTATTTCAAACTTGGCCCACAAAATAATATTTTAGATAACTTGGGCCACAAGGCCACAAATTAAAATTTCTGGGGGGGGCCATGGCCCCTGTGGGCCTATATATGGCCTCGTCCCTGCTATTACTCTTATTTTTTAATCACTTTCAAATACTATTTTTTTTATACCTGGTACTAACCTAATATCCAACCAAACACAAATTTATATTAGTTCCAGCTTGTTTTAAAATTTATATTTATCTCTGATACAACTAATTTTTTTTTATATTTCAACCAAAAAATATTTATGTGTTTGAGGAAATAAGAAAGATAAGAGATATTCCCTTATCCCTCAAGTAATCCCAGTTTCAAACAGGGCCAAAAGAGTATAAATTTTAGGGCTCTCATTCTATGATTTAATAATTCTTTGCATTTTTAGTACTTAAAAAAAGGGGATTGGTGCGCATTAATTACGGCGCTTTTACAACTTTATAATATTAGCGCGAGTAAATTTTTTTTTTTTTAAATCTTTTGAAAACGAGCACTTTTTTTAGGCAACTCATCCAAGGCAGCCATGGAAAAGCAAGAAGTAGTACGTACTACGTACGTACGTACGTAGGAACTTCCATGCAAACGTCATGCAAATACGTACAAATATGTACAGGAGAGACGTACGATGTGAAAGGCAATTAAATCTCATCCGTACGTGCGTTCCTAGAGTGCTCGATAACACTCCCGAGATCCTTCGTATCTCCACCAAATGATTACTCTTTCCCGATTTAAAAGCTAGGGCAATACAACTACGGTCCTCCATTTTTTTTTTTTTTTTTTTTTTTTTTTTTTTTTTTTTTTTTTTTTGTTTCTTAGTAATGAATGCTTCTTGTATTAACTTTTTTGGCCAATACTAACGTACTATGTTTGAAATATAAGTGTAATATTTCTTATATTAGTTTTTATTTTTTTAATATTTAAAATTTTAAAAAAATGTTTGAATTTTTAAATGTATAAGTGTAAGATTTATATTTTATTTTTTTTAGTGTAAAGTAGTTTTTTTTTTAAAAAAAAACTGTTAACCAATGTGAATGACCATTATTATAATGTGAACGGCTTTTGTAAAATTTGTGTGCATTGTTTTGTATGCCTATGTTAGTGCCGAATCTCTTGTTGACTGCTAATCTAATTCGGTCTTCGATCGACTTCGGAATTGATCCTCTAAAATGCGCATCGAATCAAGTGTTCAGGTTGAGAATGCATCTGCTCAATTGGATTCTTCCCAATCAAATACGAAACGGAGTTTGGCCTGAGAAGCCGAAATATCTACTAAACGAGAACTCGAAAAGTTTCAAGAAATTAGCTCGGCCGAATAGGCCGAATCGCTTTGTATTACTCGATATAAAAAGAATTACAGGGCTTAGTTACATGATTACAACTCTCCTATGAAAGCTGTAAAAAAAAGCAAAACTACTCTAGGAATACAGGAAGGCTAGTCTAGAAAAACTGTAGATGCGAGAATTGAAAAAAATGAAAAACTTGTGGTCGCTGACTTACACGATTGCAGAACCATTTTCAAAAGAAATTTTATTTATTTATACTAGTGTGAATTCATCTTAAAATAAATCATCATTAAGAGTAATGGCGTGTTATTCGGCCACATATCCTCCGGAAACTCCTCCTCCCAAGGAGGTAGTGGCACTTTTCTTGGCCACGTTACTCCCAGGTATTGCGTGCCATTACGGATCGTGGCGTGATTCCTGGTAGTTAGTGATGCACGGTGTCACTTGCCAAAATCGCGTCGGCTGCAGGTTCCACGCCCTATAATTTCACACTATTTACTTTAGGAGTTAAACATTCTAGATTTCGGTCCATACCCCCACTTGGCTCATGGAACCGAGGATCGATTCCATTTTCAATTCTTATTATCAATCGGCTTTACTCGGATAGCCGATCTCTGCTTATTCTTTGTCAAAGTCTAGGTGTCTTTCATTGGCTCATGATTCATCCAGATCGGTTGACTTGTTTGACTGCTTTTCGCACCACGTGTCACTTTTTGATTTGGTTCAACCGGCTTGGTTATTTTAACCGTGTCGCTTGCCATGTGGCGATTTTTTGGTCTCCACAATGCCCCCTCGTCAATCGCCTGAAGAGATATTCGGGTGATTGGTGAAACCTCAATTAATAATCGGCACGTGTGATAAAATCGTCGATCATTCTTTTTGTCCTTCATCATAATCTCGTATGTTTGTCTTACTTATCGTCTTATCGAGGACAATTTTTGATCAATGGTCGGTATGTTTGACAGCTTAATCTAATGACAACCGATCGTGCGTCGATCCCTTTCCCATTAGTGATTTGCATCCTTGGTTTCTGGGGCAACTCGTGATGAGCGCACGGCTCACGTTAGCGTTCCATCCGACGGTCCCCGGTCCTGCCCTAATCTTGTCATTATTAATATCGCCGTCTTCCGAGAAGCAGAAGCGGCGACCACTTTTCATCTCCTCAGAAAGCGTTCGCTTTCCTTCTCTCGGACGCTTCATTTCCTACGAACCGAACACCTTTTAAAATCTTATTCTTCCTCTTCAGAGAGCATTCCACACTCTTACTTCTTCATCCTTTCACATTTCTCTCCACATCTTTACTTCAGCACACTTTTCTCTTCTTCCTGATGGTACCACCTCGCGTTACTCCGCTACAGTTGAACCCTAACATCGACTTCCGCCTCTTTCGTCCCACGGAAAAGGACCTTATGCATTTTGTTCTGAGTCCCTCTTTCATCGAGGATCCTGAGGAGAAGACCTTTCTTTTTTCTACTGATGCCAGATGTTGTCTTTTTAGGTACCTGGTCTTCTAATAACCTTCAGGGAGGAGCCTTCGCACCTAGCCCACCATCTCCGAACCCTATATCCAATGGCTTGATCGGGTTTCAAGGCGCTTATGCAAAACTATGGAAAGAGTTGGAAATCTTTGACGCCATTCAGCTCTCCCACAACCCTTATCAAGCCGATCATCTTCTCCTCGCCTAGGCTCTATGTTTGTGGTCTCCTCTCTCCAACACCTTCTTCTACTCAGGTCCTTTCACCTCGACTCTTCTCGATGTCACTGCCATCACCGGACTTCCTGTCATGCCCCGGGGTTGAAACTGCGACCCGGGCTCGCCAACAGATTCGCCACCTATACGAAAAAATCCGCAAAGGCGAAGCGTCAACCTGTAAGGATAAAACTACAGCTAAACAGATATCAGAGCTATAAAAATAACTGCTGTAAAACTCAAATCCAACACTGTACAACTGGAAATAAAGATACAATATCCGTCTCCCAAAAATGATCATCATACAACATCCTGATAGAACATCCAAGAACTCAAACGAGGAGGTAAACTAAATAATAATGCATCAGTGTACAGGCTCACAGTACAAGTCAGATCATAGATCTCCAATGAGGGGGTACTGCTACTCTTCAAGACAGGTAGGGATCTAGCTCGCGACTCCCTCGCCTCGATCAGCAATAGAAGGATCAACAACTCCCGCTGAAGACTCTGCAAAATAAAGGAGAGGAAAGAGGAAGGGGGGGAGAACCCCCAGCGGGTGTGAGAACTACACCAACACGTAGTTCTCAGTGGGTACCGCCACCAAGCCCGACGGTCTGCCCACTAAGTCTACTAGAGGCATAAGATAACGATGCAGTAAAAACTGAATAAGAAAGGCTGGAGATACTCTACAGCTACCATGCCTCTATCTAAATGCTCAATGGGTGATACAGATGAAAAGATATGCAACCACTCGCACACGAGGTGCTCAATCGACCTAATCTAACTGACTGCCACATAGGGTCCCGTCAAGCCTGCGCCCACCTACTGCCATTATATCTACGGAGGACTGGACTTACGTAGGGCATCTGTGACTGCCTAAAAAAGGCCCAGCCAGAGGGACTGCATCCGTGATTGTCTAAAAGAGGCCCAGCCAGAGGGACAGCATCGACAAGTCGCGATAGCACAGTAACAGGTCTAGCTCTGAGTGTCACTCAAGGGGCGCGACCCCACCGAGGAAAGTATCCGCGATCTCTGTCAAGCTCAAAGTGGCTCCTACAGGCTATAATCAAAATCCACACTCACTCTCAGAACGGAAGAAATCAAGATCCTCAAACATCTCACACAACGGTCGGAGTACTCTCAACGACTCAAACAAACAAAGCTCTCACGAATCTCGAGACACTAGCGAACTCAACCAACTCGTGGCACTAAACTCACTGGCTAGAGATACTCCACAGCCGGGACCACCGTCGACCCAAACGGCTCCCAACGAAACATCCAACTCGCCACGCTAAACACACAGGCTGGAGATACTCCACAGCCGGGATCGACCTACAACTCGAGGCTAACAAAACTGGGCGGACAACACTCAACGACCCAGGACCACCGTCAACCCAAACGATTTCCAATAACACTGACCGGAAGATACTCGACGGCCCGGGACCATCGTCTACCCAAACGGCTCCCAACAATACTAGCACTGGTCTAAACTCAGCTACCAGACTCCACTCAGCCCCCAGGCACGAGTGCAAACTACGTCCCACAATAACCTGACGACTCGGCCCACTACCCGGGCGAGAAAAATCTATGTCCAGGAAAAGATGCAAAGTATGGGATGTCTAAAACTTAAAAGAACCTAGCCCAAATGAAGGTTCTCTACTAGTTTGGTTTCAAACATGCAACATATGACGGGGTGCTAGGTCAAGTTCCAATAATAGCATTTAAACATGCGTTATAATCAATATATAAACCTCTAACCATGCTAAGCATAAAACTGAACCAACAACATGGACAAATCATAACATGCTTGCTTCCAATCAAAGGTAGTATACTCTAGTCATACATGCTCACAAGCTTAAACAATATAGAGCAGACATGCATCAATCATATTCTCCAACAAGTAAGTAAACATCATCATCTAGCATGCTTTTCCACTAGTATAGGATAAACATCTTTATCTTGTAACTCTCCTTCATTTATAAGGGTAAATAAATCATGCAACGCTCAAATCCACATATCATTTACAATTTATCAATTAAGCCTCAATCCCATCATTCAAGCCATTTCTCATGCTTAGATCACAATCATCAAAATTGTACATTAAACCATGCTTGCATACTAACAAATAGAGTTAGAGAACCGTCCTTCGGTTTTGGAGACGATAGCAACCCACCTGAAGCGCAATGATCCGAGGTCCAAATGAGTCGAAACTGAACGTGGATACTCCTCAGGTTCCCACGATTCCAACGAGTCCAAAAACACCCAGAAAATCCTCCCGGTCACTGAGACACAAACCGAACACCGCGGTAAGCACAAAACCCCAAAATCACAACTCTGCGCACATTCAGTCCAGAAGAAGTCAAAATATCACCTTCTAAATGCCCTCCAAAAATTCCAATAAAAATACGGTTGCGTTCCTCTCGAAGAGTAGATGTTGATCGAGTCCTCATGAGCTGAAATCCCATAACCGAGCACCGAGATAAAAATCCGACAAGCTCCGCTGTTCAGAAAAACTAGCAGCAAGAAAGGGGTTCAAAGATGCTCATAAAACCCCAACAAAAACTCGAGACGGAGAGGAATAGTAAACATAGAAATCAAAGGCCTACCTCTCATGAACACGCTGCCACAAAAATCGGCTCAAAATTCCTTCGGGGTAGCCGAAGGGAGCTCGCGGACTGAAGTGCGATGGAAAAAGCCACCGAAAGAGAAACGTCGCAGTGCGCCGAATCGCAGAAATCGTCGATGCCGCGGCCTCCAAAAATTCCCGAGATCCTTAGAAGTGTAGAAGACAAGTAGAGGAAGAGCTTTGCCGAAGAAGGGCTCCCACAAAAGCTCCAAAACCTCAAAAATATGGGAGAGGAGAGTCTATTTATAGGCAAAATCCAAAAAGTGGACTTTGGGGGACAGTTTCGGGCGCCCCCGAAACTTTCGGGCGCCCCGAAACTTTCGGGCGCCGAACAGGCACCAACCACGGCAGCGCACGGATTCACCCGGGCGTGCCACGTGGCCTGCCCTACGCACCAGCGAGGCGCGGCCAACTAGGCAGCGCCACGCGGCACACCCACGCGCGCGGGTGGTTGGCGACAGCCAACCACCGCGCGACGCGTGGCATGCGCACGATGCGCCCGCCTGCCCCGCGCGGTACGGCCACCTGCCCCCGCCTGCCCCGCCATGCCGCGCACGACCCGCACAGTGCTCCGCCCAATCCTCAGCCACCACGCGTCCCAGGCCGCCACCCGCTGTGCCTAGCGCACGCGCCTACTATGGACCGCGCTACCCTGCAGCGTTGCGTGGACCACGCCGCGTGAGCCGGCTTCTCCCGAGCCGCCACGCGTCTAACCCCCGGTCCACAGCTCCCCCTCGTGCACCCGAAAACACTGAAAACTTCCGAATATCCATTTTCGGGCGTCCGGGCTCAGAAAAATACATCCAAATAGTCAATTTCCATTGTTTTTTCGTGCTGAATCCAAATTTGATGTCCGTTTTGCGCGGAACCACTTCTGAAATTCGACGGGGGCATCCGAATATACTCGTGATCTATTTTACGCACTGAGTCCATTTCTTGGGTCCAATTCGCGCACACTCCCAACACACAACATAGGCCTTCAGAAGCCGCTGATCACACTGCAAAAGCTCTGCGGAGATCCGGGTCATCACACTTCCACCTCATGGCACTTTTATTTCTTTGCCTTTCACTACCGAAGGTATGGATAAGTTTGACTCTTTCCTGGACCCGAAAGTGGATTTGGTTTACACCAAATTTCTAAAACTCCTTGTGGGTCTTAGACATAGTCTAGTTTCGAAGGACGAACATACTGCATTTCTTCTATACTGGCTTTGTCACAGCCTTTTTTGTACTCGGTCCCAAAAAATAAAGCGAGATTTCGTTCCCATTGCCGTCGCCCTAGCCAACGGCAAAAAGATCACTCTCGACCCTTATTTTCTGGCCTTTTTATACCGAGAGATAGTCGAAGCGATCAAGCCAATGTCCAAAAAGGTAAACAAGATTATCATCGACTCTGGGTGCGGCATCTTTTGGTTCCTCCAACTGTGCCTTCAATTTTTATTTTCCACTCTCTGACGCGCCTCGGTTTCACCGCAAGCGCTTGATCGCGCTAACTCTTATGCTTGAGCCCTCGGCTGCCCCGAACCCTTTTCTTCGGGCCACTCTGGATTTTGTCTGATATTTCAAAGTTTTCTATGCCGAGGAGAGTCGAGCCCCCGGCCATTTGGCACCTTTCGGACCGCAAAAATTCGACCCCACCTGGTTCAAGAAACGCTTCGAGTACATCAGGCATCAAGCAGACTCACTTGAAATCATCGGCCATTTCGCCGTATGGTACTCCTTTCTTTCCTCTCGAGATCTTCACATCGGCCTCAAAAGCTGATCCAAGCTGGCCCCAAGCACCGAAGTTTACCGCCCCCACTTCACCACTCGGTAGTTTCACCTAGTCGAAGATCTTTCGGCCTCGGCATCTTACTTCACCGGCAACACTTATCGGATGCAACACACAATCAAAGTAATGGTTGAGGTAGACCGAACCACAGCCACGGGCAATCGTCTCAAACGACACTTTATCCATGTGGCCTTCGACCCCATCGGTGATGGTTCCTCCGACGAACTCTTTCAAAGGTCCTGGGAGGATGTCAGTAACATTTTATTTGGCCTTGACCTCTCTGATATCCTTAATTGGTTTGACTTCGACTAAGACCCCATGTCTAAGTCAGAAGGTAATGCTTTTGCTTCTCTCAAAATTTTTCTTAGTCTTCGGCAACTTTCTTACACAATTTTCTTTGGTTCACGCCGGTCCTTCTGCCGCGGTCCACGAGACGATTCTCAAGAAAGGTGTTCACCCCTTTCTAACTCTGCCGGTATGTTCCTTCTAATTTTTTCTTAACATTATATTTACACTTGCTTTGTCACGCCCCGGGGTCAGAATTGTACCCCGGCTCGCCAACAGATCCGCCGCCCCTACAGGAAGCCCCGTAGAGACGAAGCGTCAACCTGCAAAAATAGATTAACTATACTAACAGATATCAGAGCAGTAAGGAAAAACTAACTATGAAAAGAAATAATACAGTCTCTCACAAAATATACAACATATCCTCACCAAAATACAGCAGTCTCTCCAAAGAAACAAAAGAGTACAACTCGATACCTCACTACATAACTCTCAAACATAACACAACCAAAATATAGGGGTACCTCTATAACACACTGAAGCTGAAGGGGAAGGGATCTATCTCGCGACTCCCTTACCTCGGTCTGGAAGAGCTGGATCAGCAACGGGCACCGCAGGAACTGGAGCTGACGTCCCTGGGGAAAAGACACCACGACGGGTGTGAGAACTACCTCCCACAGTAGTTCTCAGTGGGTGCCGCCAACAAGCCCGACGGTCTGCCCACTAAGTCTACTAGAGGCATAGAGTAACAAAAGAAGTGCAGTATGGAAAAGCTGGAAAGTAAAACATCTACTGCTACTATGCCTCTATCTAAATGCTCAAAGGGCGGAACAGAATGAATATGATGCCACGACCAACTCTCTCTCTCAACTCAAATCACCCAATCCAAACTGACTGCCCCATAGGGTCCAGTCAAGCCTGCGCCTACCTACTGCCGTATATCCCAGAGGACCGGACTTATGTAGGACGTCCGTGACTGCCAAAACTGGCTCAGCCAGAGGGACGGCGTCCGTGACTGCCAAAACTGGCTCAGCCAGAGGGACGGTGTCCGTGACTGCCAAAACTGGCTCAGCCAGAGGGACACGTAACAACCCAACTCCGGAGTGGTACTCGTGGGTAGCGACCCCACCGAGCAAAGTATCTGCACATCTCTGTCGATCTCAAGTATGGCTCATGCAGGCTATGATCCAATCACTGTCTCACTCACTGGCTAAAAATCCACACTGTCACTACGACCATGTCCCAAAGATCCCAGATCCACTGTCACTATCACTATCACTATCACTATCAGAATCTCAATGATGAACAATCTACAGACTGCTACCAACACTACTCGGTCCCCAGACACGAGTACAATGCATCATAGCTACTAAACCTCCCAACCCATAACTCAGGGGAAGACCACTATGTCCCAAGATGACAAAAGTAACAATGATATGGGAGAACTACAGCAAGGGCGTAAATCCAATAGTAGCTGTCTGAGGATGACATACAATGTCTAATAGATGTGCTAAGTCAAGTCTTTCTCCAATTGTGGTTCGTATGATGCAAGAGTTCCAAAAGGTTATCAATTTTAGCAATTATTAACTGTGGTTACAAACATATAAATTGCACAGTTTTATTAGCTCACATACTATCATGCATGCATCTAAATTGCAGAATTAGAGTGCAGTCCATAGGTATTGAGAGCAGGATCACCCACCTGACCGCGCTAACTGTCCAGGATGATACAGATAACAAGCCCAGAAACTGATAAAACTCTGAGTCCACTAAGCAAAGAGCACCATAGCGGTGCTTACAATGTCCTGGGTACAACCACAACTCACAATTACAACCAAATCACACATAAAATCACTATTCCAAAATCTGCATGGGCTGTTACTGTTCACACGCGAATTTTACCTGAAAATAAAATTCACAAAATTCCAATAAAAATATCACGACGATCCTCGCGAAGAGTAGATGTCGATAGGCTCTTGAATCGTCGAATTCTGATGTCCGGATGAGGAGATAAAAATCCGCGAAGTTGGTGCTGTCCAGAATTCTTGCAACAAAACAGCGGCTCAGTAATGCCTCGAAATCCGTGCCAAAAACCCAAATCTGAACAAAACACTCAACACGAAAGTCGAAGATTTACCTCTCGTGAATCCAACGCCGCAAAAATCGCTGAAATCGGATGTCGGGGTAGCTCTGTGGAAATTTTAGACCGAAATGCGACGATATTGGGCCTTCAACAGAAATCCGTCGCTCCGCACTTCGAGGTAGAAAACACAGTCGTCGCGGCTTCCAGTTTTTCTGAAACTTCACCAGGAGATTCCCAAGAGGAAGAGGAAGAAATCTTGTGAAGAGAGCAATTGCTAAATCCCTCGGAAAAGGCTCCAAAACTCGGCCCAAGGAGACCTATTTATAGGCCCCAAAGAAAACAGCCCAAAAAGCCCCTTTAGTCACTTTCGGGCCCAACTTTCGGGCGCCCGAAAGTTTTCGGGCTGCTACAGTAACGGGCCGGCCCGTTACTGTGCGCGCCCGAATCTCTCTCAGGCCGCCACGTGTCCTGCCGTACCGTCTCCTGCACCCGGCGCACGACCCCGACGAATCACGAGGTGCCACGTGTCCCGACCAGGAATCGTGCACCCGTGCGCCGGACCAACCACGGGGCGCCACGTGGCGCCCCCACGCCGTCCCTGGTCAACGCGCACGTCGCGCGACGTGCGCGGCCGCGCCGCGCCGGACCCGGGTCGGGCACGCGTCCCGAGGCACCGCCTCAGCCGCCGCCGCCGCGTGGACCGGGTGCACCAGAACCAACCAACCACACAACGCCACGTGTCCCTCGGTTCACCGTGCACCAAAGCCAACATTCCGTGGACCGCGCCTGCTGAACCGACCAACAGGAAAGCGCCACGTGTCCCATCCGTACGGTGCACGACCCCGCGGTGGACCGCGCGCCTGCCCGCGCGCCCGCGCGCCTGCCCGCGCCGCTCGCCGCCTGCCCGCGCCGCTCCGCCGCCTGCCCGAGGCTGCTCCGCCGCGCTCCGCCGCCCGCCGGCGGCCGCCGGCGCCTCTCCGGCCGCCGGAACAGTACCCCATGCCTCGATTTCCGTGTTTTCGCGTCCGGGCTCCGAAAAATTCAAGTAAATAGTCCATTTTGCTCGTTTTCGCGCGCTGAATCCAAATCCGAGGTCCGTTCGGCCAAATTCCGCTTCTAAAATTTTCCAAAATTTCCCGGAAAAGTAAACTTGATCCAATTTCTGTTCCGGGTCCCATTCTTGGCTCCAATAAGCGCGCAAACACCTCATACACCCAAAATGGACTCCCAGAGAAGAAACAAGCCCTAATTTCACCAGAAACTCAAATCTGGAGCCCGACACGCACACCCACACATCCAAAAGCCTCCAAACCAACAGTAAACCCTGTCGTGGGGATCCGGGTCCTCACATCCTCCCCCACTAAAAGAAAGTTTCGTCCTCGAAACAAACACAGCTCAGAAGGGAGTCTCCAAGCCCAAAGGCAAGCCTCCAACACACAAACTCCGACTCCCCAGTCGCTACAAACTCTCCACAAAGCGCGTCCAACCGCGGAAAACTCAAAAATTCCCAAACACCGAGGACACGAAGAACAGCCAACTCTACGCCTCCAAACTATTCGAATTACGCCACAAAACTTAACAGAAAAAGAAAGAGCCCCGCAAGTAGGAAGGTTATCAATCCCCAACTCTCAGATTTAGAAAACAACTGAAATTAGCGAACAGTTCGAAAGTTCCGAGAGACCAGTGCCCTTGCCCTAAACCAACAAGGACAGGTTCGGGCACTGTCCCTACTTCTGGAGTAATCTTTTATATCTTTTATCCTGTTCGCGAATTTCACCACAAGAGTGAGAAAATAAAGGAGAGAAGGGTTGATACCGTTCCTGCTGCGACAACAAAACGGAAGCTACGGTCTACCCGTGCCCCTAAAAGAAACACCATTCTAACCAAGACCCCTAGAGACAAACCCTCTAGTCCTAGGCGTCACCTACGCTCGACAAGTCGCACCTAACCCAAAGCCGCTGAAGCCACTGCTGCAGGGAAGATGTCTTAGTACCCAATAGAAATGATCTCCTGTCGTCCATCTTGCGGAAAGGCCACTATTCTCCGTTCGCAAACAAATGTTGCACGATGCTGCACCAACTGGTCCATCCCAAGTGCTCAACCTAAGTCGGGGAGCTGCAACTGAACCAACACAACAATCGGCGTGCCTCGCAAAGTTTCAGCCGTTCTGATCACACTCCAAAATTCGCCTCTGCTGGAAGACGCTAGAATGAATCCAAACGCTAATGCCAGTCACAAAAAAATTCCTATCCCGTAATTACACCAAGATGCACATGTCCCAATGCTATGCAGATGGATGCAAAAACTCTACTGAAGAATGAATGAAATGCACCGGTAACTAAAGAGCCCGAGCACGGACTGCTGAGAACAGACTAATACCTGCGACGACCTGCTCTGCTGCTGAAGTGTCCTCAACCTGAGCGGCATAAATACGACCGCTCGGTGCCGGGGGACGTCGCTCTGGCTGTCGGGAAGAAGATGAGGCAACCTCTGGTCTGCTATAGGCCGCTGAAGGATCGGCTGGCTGGTGAGGGACAAACGGTGCAGATGCTGATGAAGGAGCTGGATGGCCGGCTCTAGGGCACACGCTCGCAAAGTGACCGGCCTGCCCGCAGCGAAAACAGTGGCCCTGTCTCTGCGGGCACTGAGTCGGTAAATGTGGGCCTCCACAGATGACACATCGATCTGGGCGCTGCTGCTGAAGAGTCTGCTGTGAGAACTGCTGCTGTCGTGGGGGTCGACGCTGCTGCTGCTGTATCTGGCGAGACGCCCCCGATCTCTGATGTCCCTGGTTCCCTTGGCCCTGCGAGTGGGAACGTGGAGGTCTCGGGGGTCCCTGCCTACTAGACTGCCCCTCCTCCGGAGAAGCCGGGCGCTTCGCCCCAGAGTCGCTACAGGGGCCGGAGATACCTCATCCATCACGGCCTCTCCACTCTCCACATACAAGGCCTGCTCCATCGAGGCCTCCAAGGTCTGCAGTCGGCGGGATCGGACAAACTGGTAAATATCTCGGCGAAGTCCTCGCTCAAACATATAAACACGATGGCTCTCATCTCTAGCCACATGAGGCACACAAGCCAATAGCTGGTTAAATTCCGCTATGTATAAGTGCACAGGCCTATCTCCCTGGCGGAGATTCTTCAACCGCTCCTCCAGTCGCTGTCGGACGCTCTCAGGAAAGAACGCTCCTAACAACATGTTCCGAAACTCGGTCCAGGAAAGAAGCTGCGTCCCCGGTGGACCAGCAGGTCGCACACGCCGCCACCACGCCTCGGCGTTGCTCTCCAGAAAGTGAGTAGCCAGAATAACCCGATACCTCTCATCCACAAATAAGCTCTCAAAGTGGCGCTCCAAGGTGGTAATCCAAGTCTCGGCTGCCCAAGGCTCAGTATCCATGCCCGAAAAGCGGGGCGGGTCGAACCGCCGCAGTCTCATCAGTAAATCAACAACCTCCCGCTGCTCTGTCTCAGTCAACACTCCCGTCGTCCCAGCCGGTGGCCTACTCGAAACCGGCTCAGCAGGAACCGCTGGCGCCGGCTGCACCACAGGGGGTGCCACAACAGGGGAAGAAGGTACCGGCGAAGCCTCAGGGGGTACCACTGCCGGTTGTGCTCTCTGCTCCAATAAGAGCGTCAGCCGCGCCACTGCCTCCTCCTGGCGTCTAGCCGCCTCAGCCAGCTGTGCCATCTGGGCACGGAGCTCCTGAATCTCAGCCTGTGGTCCTCGCCCCGAGTCCTCCTGCTCGGGCTCTGAGGACGAAGGCTGCGAACGCGTCACCATCGAACGTCGAGGAGGCATTCCCACCTGAGGGACAAAACACACACACAATCAAAACCAAAAGCAACACTCGACCCAATCTAGCGGAAGTCAAAAGGCATGTCCCCCTTTCCGAAGCACTATGTTGTCTGCAGCCAACATAGTCACTACAAAGGAAGACATGTCTATCACTCGTCCCTATCCACTCGGGAGAGTTAGATACCCAATCAAGACTTCCGCCAAAAGTCTCGGCTCTCACGTGGGTCATCCTAGGGTTTAACCATAAGCCTAGGGTTCCTAAGTCCTCAAGACCTACACCCTAAGCTCTGATACCACTCTAATCTGTCACGCCCCGGGGTCAGAACTGTACCCCGGCTCGCCAACAGATCCGCCGCCCCTACAGGAAGCCCCGTAGAGACGAAGCGTCAACCTGCAAAAATAGATTAACTATACTAACAGATATCAGAGCAGTAAGGAAAAACTAACTATGAAAGAAATAATACAGTCTCTCACAAAATATACAACATATCCTCACCAAAATACAGCAGTCTCTCAAAGAAACAAAAAGTACAACTCGATACCTCACTACATAACTCTCAAACATACACAACCAAAATATAGGGGTACCTCTATAACACACTGAAGCTGAAGGGGAAGGGATCTATCTCGCGACTCCCTTACCTCGGTCTGGAAGAGCTGGATCAGCAACGGGCACCGCAGGAACTGGAGCTGACGTCCCTGGGGAAAAGACACCACGACGGGTGTGAGAACTACCTCCCACAGTAGTTCTCAGTGGGTGCCGCCAACAAGCCCGACGGTCTGCCCACTAAGTCTACTAGAGGCATAGAGTAACAAAAGAAGTGCAGTATGGAAAAGCTGGAAAGTAAAACATCTACTGCTACTATGCCTCTATCTAAATGCTCAAAGGGCGGAACAGAATGAATATGATGCCACGACCAACTCTCTCTCTCAACTCAAATCACCCAATCCAAACTGACTGCCCCATAGGGTCCAGTCAAGCCTGCGCCTACCTACTGCCGTATATCCCAGAGGACCGGACTTATGTAGGACGTCCGTGACTGCCAAAACTGGCTCAGCCAGAGGGACGGCGTCCGTGACTGCCAAAACTGGCTCAGCCAGAGGGACGGTGTCCGTGACTGCCAAAACTGGCTCAGCCAGAGGGACACGTAACAAACCCAACTCCGGAGTGGTACTCGTGGGTAGCGACCCCACCGAGCAAAGTATCTGCACATCTCTGTCGATCTCAAGTATGGCTCATGCAGGCTATGATCCAATCACTGTCTCACTCACTGGCTAAAAATCCACACTGTCACTACGACCATGTCCCAAAGATCCCAGATCCACTGTCACTATCACTATCACTATCACTATCAGAATCTCAATGATGAACAATCTACAGACTGCTACCAACACTACTCGGTCCCCAGACACGAGTACAATGCATCATAGCTACTAAACCTCCCAACCCATAACTCAGGGGAAGACCACTATGTCCCAAGATGACAAAAGTAACAATGATATGGGAGAACTACAGCAAGGGCGTAAATCCAATAGTAGCTGTCTGAGGATGACATACAATGTCTAATAGATGTGCTAAGTCAAGTCTTTCTCCAATTGTGGTTCGTATGATGCAAGAGTTCCAAAAAGGTTATCAATTTTAGCAATTATTAACTGTGGTTACAAACATATAAATTGCACAGTTTTATTAGCTCACATACTATCATGCATGCATTTAAATTGCAGAATTAGAGTGCAGTCCATAGGTATTGAGAGCAGGATCACCCACCTGACCGCGCTAACTGTCCAGGATGATACAGATAACAAGCCCAGAAACTGATAAAACTCTGAGTCCACTAAGCAAAGAGCACCATAGCGGTGCTTACAATGTCCTGGGTACAACCACAACTCACAATTACAACCAAATCACACATAAAATCACTATTCCAAAATCTGCATGGGCTGTTACTGTTCACACGCGAATTTTACCTGAAAATAAAATTCACAAAATTCCAATAAAAATATCACGACGATCCTCGCGAAGAGTAGATGTCGATAGGCTCTTGAATCGTCGAATTCTGATGTCCGGATGAGGAGATAAAAATCCGCGAAGTTGGTGCTGTCCAGAATTCTTGCAACAAAACAGCGGCTCAGTAATGCCTCGAAATCCGTGCCAAAAACCCAAATCTGAACAAAACACTCAACACGAAAGTCGAAGATTTACCTCTCGTGAATCCAACGCCGCAAAAATCGCTGAAATCGGATGTCGGGGTAGCTCTGTGGAAATTTTAGACCGAAATGCGACGATATTGGGCCTTCAACAGAAATCCGTCGCTCCGCACTTCGAGGTAGAAAACACAGTCGTCGCGGCTTCCAGTTTTTCTGAAACTTCACCAGGAGATTCCCAAGAGGAAGAGGAAGAAATCTTGTGAAGAGAGCAATTGCTAAATCCCCTCGGAAAAGGCTCCAAAACTCGGCCCAAGGAGACCTATTTATAGGCCCCAAAGAAAACAGCCCAAAAAGCCCCTTTAGTCACTTTCGGGCCCAACTTTCGGGCGCCCGAAAGTTTTCGGGCTGCTACAGTAACGGGCCGGCCCGTTACTGTGCGCGCCCGAATCTCTCTCAGGCCGCCACGTGTCCTGCCGTACCGTCTCCTGCACCCGGCGCACGACCCCGACGAATCACGAGGTGCCACGTGTCCCGACCAGGAATCGTGCACCCGTGCGCCGGACCAACCACGGGGCGCCACGTGGCGCCCCCATGCCGTCCCTGGTCAACGCGCACGTCGCGCGACGTGCGCGGCCGCGCCGGCGCCGGACCCGGGTCGGGCACGCGTCCCGAGGCACCGCCTCAGCCGCCGCCGCCGCGTGGACCGGGTGCACCAGAACCAACCAACCACACAACGCCACGTGTCCCTCGGTTCACCGTGCACCAAAGCCAACATTCCGTGGACCGCGCCTGCTGAACCGACCAACAGGAAAGCGCCACGTGTCCCATCCGTACGGTGCACGACCCCGCGGTAGACCGCGCGCCTGCCCGCGCGCCCGCGCGCCTGCCGCGCCGCTCGCCGCCTGCCCGCGCCGCTCCGCCGCCTGCCCGAGGCTGCTCCGCCGCGCTCCGCCGCCCGCCGGCGGCCGCCGGCGCCTCTCCGGTTGCCGGAACAGTACCCCATGCCTCGATTTCCGTGTTTTCGCGTTCGGGCTCCGAAAAATTCAAGTAAATAGTCCATTTTGCTCGTTTTCGCGCGCTGAATCCAAATCCGAGGTCCGTTCGGCCAAATTCCGCTTCTAAAATTTTCTAAAATTTCCCGGAAAAGTAAACTTGATCCAATTTCTGTTCCGGGTCCCATTCTTGGCTCCAATAAGCGCGCAAACACCTCATACACCCAAAATGGACTCCCAGAGAAGAAACAAGCCCTAATTTCACCAGAAACTCAAATCTGGAGCCCGACACGCACACCCACACATCCAAAAGCCTCCAAACCAACAGTAAACCCTGTCGTGGGGATCCGGGTCCTCACATGCTTACTTAGCCGGTTCACCATACCGAGCAACTGACTTGCAGCTCCCCTCCAGTCAAACGTCCATCTCGAAAGCCCATTGCGACTCCTCGGCCTATCAAGGAGGAAGTCATTTTTGAAGAGTCAGATCAATCGACTGATGAGCTTTCTGTCCCCACGCCTCCTGTAGCGATCCCGGCATCTGCTTCGACGGCTGAAGAGGTTCCAGCCCCTCTACCAACTAAAGGCATTCTTCAGGTAAGCCTCTTAACTCTTCTTCTTTTAACTATTAGCAACGTCTACTTGACAACCGGTTCATCCTTCAACAGTTGGCTCACCAACCTTCATTGGCCAAGCATGCAGCGGATGAATCTGCTTCCACACCTCGGCCCTTTAAGGCTCTCAAGGAGATTGCTCCACAAGCAGCAGCCGGTGTCAACCGAGACGTTCCTATGCAATCCCATATAGAACGCATTCGGTCTGACCTCTCGGGTTCAAAACAAACTCCAACAGCCACTACGTCAACTCCAGTTCCTGCCTTAGCCGAGGAGGTACCTCGACCTTCCTATACCGCTAATCCTATTTTAACTCCGGCCGAAGAATATTCTCGGCCTGGGCTGCAAGAGATGGCAACTCGGCAAGAGACCCTAGTAGTCGAGCATAATGAAATAAAAAAGGAGTCTTCAGCTGTCGAAAAATAAAAAATAAAGGATCAGTACCTTCAAGCCTCGAAGTTGGTACGGAATGAGTGAAAAAAACAAAGAGCTTTCGAAAAGGCAGTAGAAAAGAAGCTGAAGGCAGAAAAAGAGAAGAAGAAGGAAGAAGAAAAAAGAAGAAGAAGAAAGTACGAGAGAAGAAGAGAGGCGAGCCGAGGCCAA
Organism: Tillandsia fasciculata; assembly: GCA_029168755.2. Taxonomy (NCBI): domain Eukaryota; kingdom Viridiplantae; phylum Streptophyta; class Magnoliopsida; order Poales; family Bromeliaceae; genus Tillandsia; species Tillandsia fasciculata. Next base: position 4,131,957 of record CM054933.1, on the reverse strand, counting down.
AAAGAAAAAAAGAAGAAGAAGAAAAAAAAAGAAGGGAAGCAGAAGAAGAAGAAGAAGAAGAAGAAGAAGAAGAAGAAGAAGGAAAAAATGAAGAGCAAAGAAGAGCAAAAGAAAGAAGGCGAAAAGAAGAGGAAGAGGGGAAGAGAGAAGGTGAGAAGATGAAAAGAAAAAGAAAGAAGAAGCAAGGAGGAAAGAAGAAGAATAGACAGAAAGGGTGAGAGATGGAGGAGAAGACGAAGAAGAAGAAGATGATGTTGATGATGATGATGATGATGATGATGATGATGATGATGATGATGATGATGATGATGAAGATGAAGGAGAAGAAGAAGAAGAAAAATAAGAGGGATAAGAGGGATAAGGAGAAGATGGAGGGAGGAGAACAAAAGTAGGTTCTGTTGTTGAACTTACAGCCAAAACCTCATCGGTGATTGAGCCGCCTGATCACACATCGCTTGTTGATGTTCAAGTGGTTCCCATTACCGCCTCCGTGGGAGTGACAAGTATGGATCTCGCAGAACTCCTCACTTTTAGTCCTTCCTCGGACGACAATGATACTCATTCTCCTGAGGTTTTGGCTTCTAACTGAGAGCAATTCCAACAATGCCTCCACCTGAATGCCGAAGGTCTCTCGACACTCAGCCAAAACCTAGAAAAACTCCATCAACTCGAGACATTTTTGGATACCTTGATCGCTCCTCCACACTAGTTTTTTCTATTTTCACAGGGGCAACGATTTATTGTTTCTCTAACGTCTCGCCTTCCTTACTTGATTTCACAACATAGTTCTCTTCAAACTGAGTTTACTACAGTCGACGCTTATTTTGCCTCGATTAAATCCCACCAAGTCTCGGTTATAGCACAGACATTGCCCATCCATGATTCTCATGAGGAATGGGCGGTTTTGGACCAGCTAATGCCTGCCCTCGAGCAAAAAGTAGTCGATTTCGAGTGCCAACTTGCCAGTGCTAAGCAAACCTTAGCCGGCCATAAGGAGAAAGTTGAGACGACTTGGGCTTGCCATAAGGCAAAGGTTGATCTTGGCAATGATCTCCGCTGAGAATTAAAAGACCTTCTTCCTGCCCATTTCTTGATGAATCGTCGAAAGAAGATAGCCCAACAGGTGTAGGCAATACTTGAAGTCGAATGGACACAACTTAAAGATTTACTTTCTTAGACCTCAGGTTTGTACTTTTTCTTTTCTTTTAATATTTTTGTAAACTAGCATTGGCTAAACATGTACTCAACTTTATATGAAATAAAGTTTATCTCCTCATACCATGTCTTCCCAAACCGATGGATAATAGTATTTTAAATATTTTTCATTGATCGACTTACTGCTTTCCGATCCATCTAGAGTCCTTAAAAATAAGAATTCTCTCTCATTACTCGATTCACTTGGAATGGTCCTTCCCAATTAGAAGACGACTTCACATACAATCGGCTTTTCTTGTCGACGGGTAATGTTAGTTTCAACACTAAGTCTCCCACGCTAAAGGACTTCAACCTCACTTTTTTGTTATATGCACTTTGCACTCGGCTTTGATGCACTTGTAGATGATCTAGCTCTTTCAGCCGAATTTCGCATATTTCATCCGATTCCTCGCCCATCAAGAGTTTGTACTCTTTGTGACTTAGCTCTCTATGTTTTTCTATTCTTAGCGAGGGAACCATGACTTCATCCAATAGCATGGGTTCATGTCCATGGACCAAGCAAAAGGGTGTTACCCCAGTGGCGATCTTAATTGATGTTCGGAATGCCCTTAAAATTTCAGGTAATTTCTCATCCCATTTTCTCGGATGTTTTTCGATGTGTCGTTTCATCATATTAATAATAACGTTGTCAATCGTCTCGGCCTGTCCATTGGCCTGAGCATAATAGGGAGACGAATTCAACAACTTGATTCGTCTCGTTTCCAAAAACCTAGCGAAAGACTCACCAGTGAACATTGTTCCTTTATCAGTTGTTATGGTCTCTGATATAGTAAACCAACACAAGATCAAGTCTTCCACAAATTTGATAATGCCCTTTTGAGTGGCCTACCGTGTCGGTTTAATTTTGACCTATTTGGTGAAGTAATCGACGACCATTACTAGAAATTTATATCCTGCCGACGAGTTCGGTTGGATCTCCCCGATCAAGTCCATGGCCTACCCTCTAAACAACCACAATTTGATTATCGCATGCATCTCCGAGGCTGGCACCCTCTGAACTGACCCATGAAATTGACATTCTTGCCATCCATTAGCGTAATTAATACAATCTTCATGCATCGTTGGCCAATAATACCCTAGATGTCGAATCGTCCATCACAATTTTCTATCGGCCAAATGTTCTCCTCACAATCATTAATGAGTTTCGCCCATAACGACTAGGGCTTCCTCAGCCCCCAAGCACTCCAATAGCACTTCCTCGGTCGTTTTCTTATAAAGCTGCTCTTCCAACAGACAGTAGTTGAGTGCCTTCTTCCTTGTTTTGTAATCAACTCAGCTGTTAGGATCCTTCAAGTAATCGATCAAGGGTTGCCTCCAGTCATTCACCGCTTCGACTGGAGCAATCATTGATTCCCTTATATAAACCGAAAGCAGCAACCTTGTTCGAACTTCTATATGGTTATCCTCAATTGGCTCTTTGTAGCCCGATGCTATTTGGGCCAACTCATTTGCTATCTTATTCTCTTCTCTCGACTGGTGACTCAGCTCTATGTCTTGGAACTTACAGAGCAAGTCCATTATCTTATACAAATAACTTTGGAGATTCGGGCTAGTACATTCGTATTCACCCGTCATATACTTGATCACTACCTAGGAATCACCGATAACCTTTACATGTTTTGCCCCTAGCTCCTCAAAAATCTCGAGATCGATTATTAGACCTTCATATTTGGCTTGGTTGTTAGAACAGCCGAAGTCAAGCTGGAATGTGAATCGGGTACATCGTCCTTCTGCTGATCGAATCAAAATTTTGACTCCATCAGATTCAATCGTTCTAAACCCATCGAAGTGTAAAGTCTAACGCTTAAGACTAACGAAGTTTGTCGTCACTTCTTCGACTTCGACACAAAGGATAGTTAGCCAAGAAATCGGCTATCGCTTGTCCCTTAACGGCCCTCGCCGGAACATAGTTGAGAGAAAATTCAGACAAAGCGAGCATCCATCGCCCTATCCTACTTCTCAACACCGGTTTCGAGAGTATATACTTAATCAAATTGGTCTTACAAATAACCGATAGTTCTACAGGTAGTATGTAGTACCTTAGCTAACTGCAAACAAAGTATAGTGCCAAACATAACTTTTCCATCGCCGAGTATCTTTTTTCACTGTCAATCAACCGTCTACTTAAGTAGTATATGACTTATTCTTCTATCTCTTCATTATCTTGAGCCAATAAGCATCCCAAGTTCTCTTCAGCAGCCGAAATGTATTACTTCATCGGTCGATCATAACGAGAGGGGATCAACACTCGGGGCTTCGTCAAATATTCCTTGATATTATCGAAAGCCCTTGTTGTTCTTCCGTCCACATGAATTTATCATGATCTCTCAGCCGAAGTAAAGGACTAAACACCTCTACTTTCTCGACTAGATTGGATATGAATCGTCTTAGTTAATTCACATTACCTAAGACGGATTGTAACTCTTTCTTGGTTTTTGGTGTTGGCATCTTTATGATCGCTTTAGCCTTGTTTTGATCGACTTGGATACCTTTTTGATGCAATAAGAATCCTAAAAAATTTTCAGTCGAGACTCCGAACGCACATTTTAGTGGGTTCATTTTTACTTGCTCATTCGTTCAAAAGTTAGCTCTAACTCGGCCCAATGATCGGTTTTAGATTTTGACTTTACGACTATATCCTCGATAAAACTTCAATAGACTTATCAATCAGATCATGGAAAATAAAGTTCATAACCCTTTGGTTATCATGGAAAATGTTAGCAACGAGCGCACAAACTAAACAAAATCAATTGGCGATCACGACAGAAAAGTAAAACCAAAATTGCACGACAGAAAAATAACACACAGATTTACGTGAAAAACCCCTTGCAGAGAAAAAACCACGGGCGAAAGAGGAGAGATTTCACTATGTAGAAAAGAGGGAATACAAGAGTTCTGTTCTGTACAATCGCTCGACCTCACTCTAGGGCAAATCAAAGAGAAATTAGGGTTTTTTCTTAGCGGATCGGATCCGTACCGCGGGAGGCTCCGCCCCCCGCACCCTAGCGGTCCGAGCCCTTCGCTTCCACCACAGACATCCACAAATTTTCGAAGTCGCACCGCGAAGCCGTCGGCGAACCTGAATCATAATATCGAAGCGATTCTGATTTTGAGTCACAACTAACAAATCTCCACCTTGAGTCGAAATTCTCTTTAAATAAAACATCAGTGATAACTCTCCACCTTCTCCACAAGCCCCTAAGGGCACTCCAATTAGCAAGCAATGCTAATCAAGTCCAAGCAGTGCTTGAACTTGACATACGGAAGAGGCTTTGTCAACATATCAGCTGGATTCTCCAATGTGCTAATCTTCTTCACCGCAATGTTACCTTGAGCAAAAACTTCGCGAACAAAGTGATACTTGATGTCAATATGCTTTGTTCTCTCATGGAACATTTGGTCTTTTGTCAGATAAATAGCACTCTGACTGTCACAAAATACTATAACTTTTTCAATGCTTATGCTTAATTCATTGAATAAGCCTCTCAACCATATGCCTTCCTTCACAGCCTTTGTAATTGCCATGTATTCAGCCTCCGTCGTGGATAATGCAACCGTGGGTTGTAAGCAAGCTCGCCAACTAACTGCACATCCACCAAGTGAGAAAACATAACCAGTAAGTGATCTTCTCTTATCAAGATCTCCTGCATAATCAGAATCTACAAAACCGGTTAGGCTTGCTTCAGACTTCCCAAATTCCAAACATGCATCTGTAGTACCTCGCAAATACCTCAAAATTCATTTCATAGCTTGCCAATGTTGTTTTCCTGGATTTGCCATGTATCTGCTTACCACACTAACAGCATACGCAAGGTCTGGTCTCGTACAAACCATAGCATACATAATGCTTCCGAATGCACTGGCATAAGGGACTCGTTCCATGTATGCTTTATCACCATCTATTTTTGGTGTTAAATCAGTTGAAAGTTTAAAATATGTAGCGAAGGGGCCGGGTACTTACTGGCTTGGCATCCTTTAAGCAGAACCGTTCCAAAACACGCTGGATGTATGCCTTCTGAGACAACTGTAGTTTCTTTGCACTTCTGTTCCGTTTTATCTCCATACCAAGTATCTTCTTCGCTGCACCTAAATTCTTAACATCAAATTCAGATTTCAACTGATCTTTAAGCTCATCAATGTTAGCCATGTTCTTAGCAGCAATTAACATATCATCCACGTAGAGTAGGAGATAAATGAAAGAACCATCAATTTGTTTCTTTATATAGACACAACTATCAAAATTGCTTCTATGAAAATCATGACTAATCATAAAAGAATCAAACCTCTTATACCATTGCCTTGGAGATTGCTTTAATCCATAAAGCGATTTCTTCAATCTACACACATGATTTCCTTTTCCCTCAACTGTGAATCCCTTGGGCTGCTGCATATAGATCTCTTCCTCTAATTCGCCATATAGAAAAGCTGTCTTCACATCTAGTTGCTCAAGTTCTAGATCATCCATGGCGACCAAACCAAGCAAAACTCTAATGGATGTATGCTTCACCACTGGTGAGAAGACATCATTGAAGTCGACACCTGGAATTTGACTGTATCATTTTGCCACCAATCGAGCCTTGTATCTGATACTCTCATTTCCCTGTGTGCTTTCTTTCTTCTTGAACACCCATTTACATCGAACAGCTTTCTTTCCTTTAGGAAGCTTCACTAAATCCCAAGTCTGATTCTTATGAAGAGATTCCATCTCTTCCTCCATAGCGAGCATCCACTTAGCGGAATCAGTACATGAGACTGCCTCTGTGTAAGTAGATGGCTCCTCAAGTGCATCTGTTTCTTGTGCAGTCACAAAAGCATAGGCCACCAGATCCGTGTCTTCATATCTCTGCGGTGGTCTGATCTGCCTCCTCGGTCGATCTCTAGCTATAGAGTGTGTGTCTGTCTGTGGTGGTGCCTGAGGCTCCGTAGGAACAGAATTGCCTGAAGTGATACCTGATGCCGGAGTGATCTGAACTTTAGAGTTTGTTTGATACTCCAACTCGACAAATTTCTTTGTTGCATCTGCACCTGTATCTGTACCTGTATCACAAGGAACATGCGACTCCTCCTTTCGGCGAAGCATATCATTCTCGTTAAACTTAACATCTCTACTGATTATAATTTTCTTATCCTCAAGACACCACAGCCTAAAACCCTTTGTACCAGAAGCATAGCCTAAGAATTTGCATTCTTTCGACCTAGGTTTTAGCTTTCCTTGACTCACATGTGTATAAACTGGACAACCGAATATTCTCAAATCAGAATAATTTGGAGGGTGACCAGACCATACCTCTTCTGGAGTTTTGAGATTAATGAAAGTCGACGGAGACCTATTCACCAAGTAGCAAGCCGTAGAAGCTGCCTCTGCCCAAAATTCCTGACCAAATCCTGCATTCGAAAGCAAACATCTTGTCTTCTCGATCAGTGTTCTGTTCATACGTTCTGCTACGCCATTTTGCTGCGGCGTGTAGGGAACTGTACGATGTCTCTCGATTCCTTCATTTTTGCAGAACTCATTGAACTCTCCTGAACAGAATTTGAATCCATTGTCTGTGCGAAGGCGCTTAATTTGCTTTCCTGTCTGCTTCTCAATCAAGATCTTCCATTGCTTGAAGGTCTTGAATACATCATTCTTGTGCAGCAGAAAGAATGTCCAAACCTTCATTGAATAATCATCGATGAAGGTCAGCATGTACTTTGCACCACCTTTAGAGGGAACCGACGCTGGCCCCCAAAGATCTGAATGGACGTAGTCAAGTGTTCCTTTTGTTCTGTGGACTGCTTTGCTGAAGCTAACCCTTTTCTGCTTCCCAAATACGCAGTGTTTGCAGAAATCCAGACTTCCTGTACTTTGGCCACAAAGAAGTCCTCTCTTACTCAGCAATGTCAATCATTTTTCACTCATATGTCCCAGCCTCATATGCCACAAATTTGTGACATCTGAATCTGACATAGATGAAGAGGATACTGCAGCTCCACCTGTCACAGTTGAACCTTGCAACACATAAAGTTTTCCTTCCTGCCTTCATCCTTTCATCACAACAATGGCTCCTTTCGAAACCTTTAGAACTCCATCTCCACCAGTGTATTTATATCCTTTAGAGTCGAGGGTACTCAAAGAAATTAAATTTCTCTTCAATTGTGGAACGTACCTGACATCAGTAAGCGTTCTCACAATATCGCAGACCAGCAGCACATTCCCCTCGCTGCTATAGTCTTCTGCTACACTGGCTTCAGCAGATTTAGAACCTTCTCTTTCCCTTTGATCACCTCTTCCTTCAGTCTATTCCTTTCTTTTCAACTTGAAACAGTCCGTTTTAATGTGACCCTTCTTCTTACAGTAATTGCAGATCAAGTTTCTGTGCCTGGATTTCGACCTAGCCTTCCCTTTACTGTCTTCGAAACTTCTTTACTTGGATCTTCCTCTTGTGAACAGACCTTCTGCCTGACTTTCAATAGTACCACTCATCTCCTTATCGATCCTCTCTTTCGAGAGTAAGGCAGTTGAGACGTCTTCCAAAGATATGGTATCACGTCCATAAAGCATAGTATCTTTAAAATTTGTATAGGAAGATGGTAGAGAACATAACAGTAATAATGCTAGATCTTCATCATCATATTTTACTTCCAGCATTTCCAAATCCGTAACGATTTCTTTAAAGCCATCGAGATGAGATTTTATACTCTTACCTTGAATCAGACGATGAGAGTATAACTTCTGCTTCAGATGGAGTTTGTTGGTAAGACTTTTCGTCATACACAATGACTCCAATTTCAGCCACAAGCTCGCAGCAGATTTCTCCTTAATGATATGCTGTAAGATCTCGTTCGAAAGATGCAGTTGGATCTGCGTAAGAGCCTTCCGATTCATCTTCTCCTTTTCCGCCATACTGAGGGATGCAGACATTTTTTCCATCCCGAGCAGCGCATCCTCTTGATCCATCTGAGCCAGAACTGCGCGCATCTTCACTTGCCATAACGTAAACCTTGTGCTATGATCGAGCAATGGGAGATCATACTTCATGGACGCCATTGATGAGAAGAAACCCTAATCGATAAACAGGGCTCTGATACCAGCTTGTTAGCAACGAGCGCACAAACTAAACAAAATCAATTGGCGATCACGACAGAAAAGTAAAACCAAAATTGCACGACAGAAAAATAACACACAGATTTACGTGGAAAACCCCTTGCAGGGAAAAAATCACGGGCGAAAGAGGAGAGATTTCACTATGTAGAAAAGAGGGAATACAAGAGTTCTGTTCTGTACAATCGCTCGATCTCACTCTAGGGCAAATCAAAGAGAAATTAGGATTTTTTCTTAGCGAATCGGATCCGTACCGCGGGGGGCTCCGCCCCCTGCACCCTAGCGGCCCGAGCCCTTCGCTTCCACCACAGACATCCACAAATTTTCGAAGTCGCACCGCGAAGCCGTCGGCGAACCTGAATCATAATATCGAAGCGATTCTGATTTTGAGTCACAACTAACAGAAAATAAAGTTCATAACCCTTAGCGGAGTTATGCTCATACTGGGCAATGAGATATGGAGTTCCAGGTTGGAGAACATGTTTTCCTGAAGGTCTCGCCGTCTAGGGGGATTCGGAGATTGAGAGTTCACGGGAGGCTCAGCCTGCGGTTTGTTGGTCCCTTTGAGGTTTTGGAACGAGCTGGATTTGTGGCATATAGGATTGCTCTTCCACCGCAGCTTGCTGGAGTTCACGATGTTTTTCATGTCTCGGCTCCAAGGAGATATATCTTTGACCTTCGCACATGATTGACTTCACTTCACTTGAGATCAGTGAGGACCTAAGGTACGAGGAGTGCCCGCTGTGAATTCTTGCTCAAGAAATGAGGGAATTGCGCAACCGAGCCATACCGTACGTGAAGTGTTGTGGAGTAATCACTAGGAGTAGGAGGCGATTTGGGAGCTTGAGACGGTGATGATGGATTCCTATCTCTACTTGTTTGAGAGATCTCTTTGAGGTATGTTTGGTTTCGACGAAGAAACCCTTTTTAGTGGGGGAGATTGCAGAGACTCGATTTTCGGTTGGCGGTTTAACCCCGTGGTCATCGGTGCGAGAACATTCCTCCTTCCTACTTCCTTTCACTCCTTCCATGCTCACACGTCGTCGTCGCACTTCTCCCCTACCTCACGAACGAGCAAAAGGATGATGATAAAGCTTGACTCACTCATGGCCGTGGCCGCTCTTGACGTTCTCCAGTGAGGTCGCCGGAGTAAATACGTGGGTGGCACTGCTTAGAGCATCGTTGGAGATGGAGACGGAGGGGAGGAGGAGGGCAATGATCGCTGATCTAGAATGCTTCTAAAACTGGTTCACAAACGTGGTTGCGACGGAAAAGTGATGGTGGTAGTGAAAGAGAAAAATCTAGTAGACGATGCGATATTGCACCATTTTAAAAAAAAGCTATATTATTTGAATGTATGTTGCACTATTTATCAAGAAAATTGCATTATTGGTACGTATATTAAACTGTAAAATAATATAAGTTTCTGCTAAATAGTGTTACATATATTCAAATAGTGTACCTTTTAAATAAAATGTGCAATCTTATGTCGCTCGCCAAAATTTTCACTCTCACTACCATTACCCGCCGTTAACCACGCTCGCCGAGAACATGCTTAAGAAGCATTTTAGCGAAGTGCTGAGTGGCCACAACAATGAGTGGATCAAGTTCGTCGTGTTCCTCTCACTCGTAAGGTTTTAACGACACAAAATGCAACGAAGTTATTATGGAGGCGGCGGATGCTACCGCCGGCAGTGAAGACATGGCCTGTGAGGAGGAGGGGATGAAGGAGAGATGAGATATTTAAAGCACAGAAGTTTATTGATTAGTTTTTAAAAATTTTGATCTGAATCTACAAAAACAAAAATAGTGATCGAATTTTACAAAACTACAAAATTAGTGATTTTTTCCTTTTTTTTTTTTTTTTTTTTTTTTTTGGTAAAAAAGCCTTTAAAAAATGGAGGCACTTAATTTACTTTGGTGTTAACATAGAGAAACGACTTTGGGCGTGATAGAATAATGGTAATATTAGGTTGTTGACGTGTTGACAAATAAATGTGATAAGTTTGAATTATGTGTATAAATTAATTAAAAAACTTCACATCAAGTATTTTCCTAAGATGTATCAACATTTCAAACATTGTAAGGGTTGCAATTTATAGAAAACATATTTGCTTTATAGAAGGGATCAAAGAATTGAGTTAGGATGTTTTTTTAAGCACGGGGCGATTTGTATAATAGACTTACTTTCAAGAGATAATATTCTATATATCTATCAATATTTTAAAAATATTTTATTTATTATTTATTTTGTTTTAAATATTTTTTATATATTTTTTAGTATTTAAATATAATTTTGCTGTTAGTTATCGTTAAGTTATCTCGGATTAAAATTGGATTAAAATTTTACCAAGTATAAAAAAAAAGTTAAAATAACTATTTTACCCCTAATTTTAGGGCAAATAAAAGTGATAATAGAAAGGTATATTTGAAAAAATAAAAAATTAAAATACTTCTATTATCCTTAACTTAGGGGCGTGTTTGGGTCGGGTTGTCTTGCCAGAATTATAGATAATTTTGTTAGGACTACTACGTTTTGTTCATCCAATCTGTAATTTGGTTGGTAATATAGTATTACAAATGGTACAAAATTACTCTGAAAATATTACCGAAAGAGGGGTAAGGGCAAATAAGAAAAGTTGGTATTGGTAGAAAGATATATTTTAAAAGATAAAAAAATTAAAATATTTTTATTGCCCTTAACTTAAGGGCATGTTTAATTCGGGTTATCTTACCAGGATTACAGATAATCATGTCATAATTACTACGTTTATCCAATCTATAATTTAGTCGGTAATATAGTAGTAACTCCGAAAATATTACCGAGAGTAGAAATGAATATGGTGGGTTATCTTGTACGTTATATAAAATTACAAGTTTACCCTCCGACTTCCCCAAATCCTTTCAATACGTTATTTTTAAAATCATAATTTTAATTTTTAAATTATCAAATTATAAATGTAAAATTTTAAAATTTTATTTCTAAAATTTTAAATTTTAAATTTTAAATTTTAAAATCTAAAATTTTAAATTTTAAATTTTAAAATTTAAATCATAAATCTTAAATTTTAAATTCTAAATTCTAAATTTTAAATCCTAAATTTAAAATTTTAAATTCTAAATTCTAAATTTTAAATCCTAAATTTAAATTTTTAAATTTAAAATTTCAAATTTAGATTTTAATTTTTAAATTTTTAATTTTCAATTTCGTTTTTAATTTTCAAATTTTAAATTTTAAATTTCAAATATAGGTTTTAATTTTAATTTAAATTTTAAATTTTAAATTTTAAATTTATACTTAATTTTAAAATATTAAAATTTTTAATTAAATTATTAAATTTATATTTTTATACAGATTTTAAATTTAAATTCAAATTTTAAATTCAAGTACAAATTATATTATAGTTTAGTAAAAAATAATATTAAATTTGACCATAATGATAATTTTGGAATAAACTATATTTTATAGTCGGTATTTACTAAATTTTATAAAATGAACCAAATATAATGATAATTTTGACCATAATGATATTAAATTTGACTATAATGATAATTTTGGAATAAACTATATTTTATATTCGGCATTTACTAAATTTTATAAAATGAACAAAATATAATAATTCTATATGCACCGTAATCTAACATTACATTACTGTACTAAACCAAGCGTGGTAATACAGCATCCGTAGTAATCTGATTCAGAAATTTTACATATCTGATTATGTCGAAATAACCTATAATATTAAATAATATAAACCAAACGAGCCATAAAGGTTATGAAAAAGTTGGTAAAGGTATAAGACTACATTTGAAAAGACAAAATATTAACTTCACAGAGATGGCGGTTGTTCCTAACAGTTCATTAACAGAATCTAACTCTATGCCTGGTGAGCCGAATCAATTGTGGTGAGCCGAACAGATTTGAGAGGAGTCGAATGCTTTGTGGTGATATGGGGACAACTTTTCGATTTATACTGGCCCGATCGGCTCCTACATAAGTTAACGGATCCTGTTGATGTTGGGACAGCCGCCGAAAACTGCGCTGACACTTGGGATTGTTCATATGAGTATAGTTGGAGTGGCGTGCCGTGTACTCAACTCTATCACGCTGCCTACGCCGCCCTGTTAGCCTGTTCGGTCACTTCTGTCCCATTTCGTACTTAGCTGTTTCCCACTATAAATAATATTGAGAGCAAGTCTATCGGGAAGAAACTCTGTCTATTGTTGTAAAAGGCTAGCTCGAGCTGAAGGCCGAAAATCTTCAGAAGACTATGGAGTTTGGGGACCTCTTCCTCGAATCGGCTCGTGCCCGGTGGAGAGTTCATCCGCGATTCAACATCCTACAACCTTCAGCAGTTCTTCAGCCTGAGGTGGGGGATATCGACAAGCAATGGTGATCTCTTACCATGTCTACTGTCTTATGTTTTATCTTGCTGTTAGCTTCTTACCCTAGCTGTAAGAGTGTGTTTGTGGAGGGAGTATTGTTCGGATCTCCCTGAGCCTTGAGGTTTGCAACCATAGAGGTTAGTGTCCCTGTGTTTGGATGTTTTGCTTGCGGACCTTAGGATATTATCATGGGGTTGTGGAACCGAGGGTTCGGTTGAGTGTGAGAGTTGGTAGACTCTGTCTTAGGAGTAGCCTAAGAAAGACTAGAGGCGAGTACTCTGGTATGTTGTGAGCTGGATAGCTGCAGTTCGGGCTGTTGTGTGGCATAAGAGCTCTTGATTGAGGAATAGGTCGATACTTTCGACTCCTTTGGAAACAAGTGTATAGAGATAACGATTGGGTGTGGTGACATGGGTGTAACCAGCCTCCCTCTCGGTTATTTTGTGGTGAAAGATGACGGAATTTATATGGCATAAAATATTAAACCAATAAATACCAATATTCAGGATCATAAATAAAATTGTAAAATAACTTACAGAGCGCCATCGAGAAGAAATTCTTGATTAAACAGCGGAAGCAAAAATTCGGTTGCAATACTAAATATTACCGACCGAACTAGGTAATCTGGTTTCTCCTCCTTTCTCAGGCGTTCTTCCGTATGGTGTGGATTTAATGGATAATCTTACCAGAATGCACATGAGTAGGTGGCAGGACCAGTACCCCTTTATATAGATTCCAGATCGACTTCCCATCAAAGTCGGTTAGGATTCTATTTAATTTAAATGGATAGGAAAGGGATAAGATATACCATATCAAGTAATTCTATATCTTTTAGGATTGACCTTATCTATAGTAAATCCAAATTTAAATATAATTAATTATGCCACATATATGGAAATCCTAACAATCTCCCACTTGGCTTATATTAATTATATTTCATGAACGGATTTCTATATTCCAAACTTTATTGCGCATTATTGGAAACTTTGTGGTCAAATACCTTAGAACTCACTTGATCCTTAACTCAAACTAAAAGACTACAATGATAGGAACTATGGCGGTCCACCTCTCTATATTGAAATTTTCCTTCCATAATTACCATATCATCTTCATCTCCTAGCCAAGCACTTTATATGGCACAACTTTATGAATGAACTAAAACTATATGTCCATTCGTTAACAGACAAAGCTTTATGTCTATTAAACGGTCCAATACAACTGCATCAAAACTATAACTTTATTGAAAAAAGATAAAAATAATGTCAGAATCTTATACATCAAAAGAACTCATTTGACCTATGCTACAAACATGATCTTTATATGACCCAGGTGCTAGCCCCTTGGTCATTGGGTCTGTAATCATACACTTGGTACTGATGTATTCGATTCTAACATATCCTTCATTTATCTTCTCTCTCACCACAAGATACTTGGTGTCCAAGTGTTTACACCCCGTCGTAATCTTGTTGTTATTGGCAAAGGAAACAGCAGCTGAACTATCACAGAAAATCTTTATTGGACGAGCAATGGAGTCCACAATCTTTAAGTCTGTGATAAAATTCCTAAGCCAAATAGCCTGTGATGTGGTCTCATAACATGCAATGTACTCTGCAGCCATGGTCGAAGGAGCAGTGATACTTTGTTTGCTGCTCTTCCATGAAATTGCTCCACCAGCAATTAGAAAAATATACCCAGTTGTAGACTTTCTGGTATCTGGGCATCCCGCAAAATCAGAGTCTGAATATCCGATCAACTCCAAATGATCTGATCTCCTGTATATCAGCATATGATCCAAAGTACCCTTCAAATACCTCATGACTTTCTTAGCAGCCTTCCAATGCTCCATACCTGGATTACTTTGATACCTGCCAAGCAATCCAACGGCAAAAGCAATATCCGGACGTGTGCACGTCTGTGCATACATAAGACTACCAACTGCAGAGTCATATGGTATGGTTTTCATCTGTTCAATTTCTAATTGGTTCTTGGGACACTGAAAAGCATTAAGCTTATCCCCTTTCTGAACGAGAGCAACACTCGGTTTACAGTTATGCATTTCAAAATTTTCCAAAACTTTCTTTATGTAGGCCTTTTGAGATAGACCGAGTAAACCTTTATGTCTATCTCTTTTAATTTCAATACCGAGAACATATGAGGCCTCACCTAAATCTTTCATTTCAAAATTTTGGAAAAGAAATTCTTTAGTGTCATGCAATAGTCCGAGATCGTTACTGGCGAGCAAAATATCATCAACATAAAGGACTAAGAAAATTATTTTACTCCCACTAACCTTCAGATATATACATTGATCAACAATGTTTTCTTTAAAACCAAAGGTTAAAACGGTTTGTTTAAACTTTAAGTACCATTGTCGGGAGGCCTGTTTTAGTCCATATATTGATTTCTTTAATTTGCATACCAAGTGCTCCTTTTCTTTTTGCGAGAATCCTTCAGGTTGACTCATATATACCTCTTCATGAAGATCTCCATTTAAAAAAGCAGTTTTTACATCCATCTGGTATAGCTCGAGATCATAATGAGCAACCAGAGCCATAATCACACGGAAAGATTCCTTTCTCGATACCGGAGAGAAAGTCTCTTTATAATCAATGCCTTCCTTCTGAGTAAACCCTTTTGCCACAAGACGGGCTTTGTATTTCTCTATGTTACCTTTGGAGTCCCATTTGATTTTATAAACCCACTTGCATCCTACAGGTTTAACTCCTATAGGTAACTCAACAAGATCCCATACCTTATTGTGGTTCATGGATTCAATCTCATCTTTCATGGCATTGTACCATTCTGTTGCATTACTGCTATTTATGGCTTCGGAAAAACTAAGAGGATCATCAAAGTTCTGACCATTCTCATAAAGATAGACAATATAATCGCTAAATATAGCCGGTCTTCTCTGTCTTGAGGATCTTCTTAAATCTATCTGATCATCCACTTGTAAATCTTGATGTGGATTATCAATGATAGGTTCACCTTCACTTTGTGGTTCTAAAATAACTTGTTGTTCTACTGGAACTGGAACCATCAAATTATTAGGAACAATAATGGGTATATTCTGTACAGAATCTAAATGCTCTTGAATTTCATCAAATTCAACGAATCGAGGTTCAGAGCTCCCACTAACTGTTTCATCCTCAATAAACCGTGCCGTTTTAGTTTCTGCAATCTTTATAGGAAGTGATGGACAGTAAAACTTATACCCTTTGGACCTTTCTGAATAACCAATAAAATATCCTGAAATGGTTCGAGGATCCAATTTCTTTATTTGTGGGTCATACAATTTGGCCTCAGCTTGACAACCCCATGTATGAAAATGTCTTAAACTAGGTTTCCTACCTGTCCAAAGCTCAAAAGGAGTCTTAGTGACAGCCTTAGTAGGGACCCGATTAAGAATATATATGGCAGTTTTGAGCGCCTCACCCCACAATGATATCGGAAGGGTAGAATTACTGATCATACTCCTGAGCATATCAATTAATGTGCGATTCCTTCTTTCAGCAACACCATTCTGCTCAGGTGTGCCTGGCATGGTGTACTGTGGAACAATCCCGCACTGCTCTAGAAACTTAGCGAAAGGCCCAGGAACTTGGCCTTTATCTGTCTGTCTACCAAAATATTCACCACCCCTATCTGATCTGACCACTTTTATCTTTCTCTCGAGTTGATTCTCTACTTCAGCCTTATATGCCTTAAAGGCATCTAATGCTTCAGATTTCTCTTTAAGCAAGTAAAGATAGCCATATCGAGAGTAGTCATCAGTAAATGTGATAAAATATTTATGGCCAGTAAACGTAAGAGGGAGAGGTCCGCATATATCCGTATGAATCAGCTCTAATGTTCCATCACACCTTTTGGCACCTTTAGAGGAGGTTTTGGTCTGCTTTCCCTTTATGCAGTCCACACACGTTCCAAAATCAGAGAAGTCAAGATCATCCAAAATTCCTTCTCTAATTAATCTTTGGATTCTCTGTTTCGATATGTGTCCCAACCTCCTATGCCATAACATGGATGACTTTTCATTATTAATGCCACGTTTTGATCCAACATTTCCGTGCATGGTAAGAAGGATTTCACTATACGAATGATCTAAAGATACTTTATATAGATTATTTTCCAAAACACCAGAGCCAACTATCTCAGATTTGTAGGATAACGAAAAAACTTTATTATCAAAAATAAAACTATATCCCAAACCAACCAACAAGTTTCGAAATAGAAATTAAATTCTTTGAAAATTTTGGAACATAAAAAGTATCATTTAGATCCAAAACATAACCACCAGAAAGAACTAATCTAAATGTTCCTACAAATTTAACTTTAGTTGGATTTCCTTCAGCAGTATAGATAGTGGCTTCATCTTTATTGGGTTTTCTACGGTTTAGAAATCCCTGCACGGAATTCGCCACATGGCATGTGGCACCAGAGTCAATCCACCAAGTATTAGATGGAACAGAAACTAAATGCAACTCATGCATCAAAACCAGAAACTTACCTTTCTTCTGGAGCCATTTCTGATACTTTAGACAGTCTTTCTTTATATGACCCTTTTTCTTGCAAAAGAAGCACTTGGGAGTCCAATTACTTGATTGGCTTTGTGAACCAGACATGACTTCCAAGTTCTTCTTTTTCGAGCCATTCTTGCCTTTACCATTCTTAGTACGCTTTATTTGTCCCTTGTGAGAAACAAAGTCAACTGTATTTTGTTTTTCTTGTATCAATCTGCCTTCCTCTTGCACACACATAGTCAACAATTCATTGATTGACCATTTATCCTTATGTGTGTTATAAGAGATCTGAAATGGTCCATATTCAGATGGTAAGGAGTTCAAAATAAAGTGCACTAAGAATGAATCAGATATGGTTACTTCAAGTGCAGTGAGCTGCGCTGCAATATCTCGCATTTCCATAATGTGCTCGCGAATCGAGCCATTTCCGGAGTACTTCATGGAAGACAGTTTATTCATTAGGGTACTTGCCAAAGCTTTACTGGAGCTTACAAACTGTTGCTCCACAGCATTTAAGAAATCGCGGGCTGTCTTACATTCAGGAATAGAGTTCCGAATGTTTTTACCGACACGCGCCTTTATCAGCATCAAACTAAGTCGATTAGAGCGCTCCCACTTTTCCAAAATGCTGTTTGGATTGGCGTACTTTGATCTGTAAGAGGAAGAGGTTTTTCCTCTCTTAGAGCCAAATCGAGATCCATACACCCTAATGTAAGCATAATCTGTTCTTTCCACTCCGAGTAATTAGAACCATTAAGCATAGGAACAGAATCACCAATAGGAACAAAGGATGAAGTCATAGCTGAAAAATAAAATGCATGTCTTTATTAATAAGAAACCACATCATAATATTCCACACCAAAATTAGAAAAATATAATTTATATGACATCACAACACCTCCTTTGGGAGCAGAATTATGAGCATAAATATTTTTCTTTCTTTCTTTATGCATATACTTTATATGACATCATAACCCCTCCTTTGGGAGCAGAGTTACGAGCATAAATATGCAATTTCTTTATCAGAAATTAATTTAGACTTTCTGTAGATCGTGATAATTTCAAGTTTCCCATATGAAGAAATTGTCAGCTTTGGCCAGGCAAATTTCTCCAAACGAGTTACAAGAAAATTACCATCCTACACCACCCATATACCTTTATGTCTAGAATCATACTAAACAAAATAATAGGGTGCAATTTCTACATGCACTTCTTTAAAGCGATTAATTCACTATTTCTTCTGAACGAGGCCGCTTTGGCTTGCACCCGAACAGTTGAAACAATAAATTAATTTGACTTAGTGCCGTATAATTAACATGAAAATTATCCAAAAGAACGCTACTTTAAAGTAAATTAATTTATTATTCTTTAGTTAGGGCCGCTTTGGCTTGCACCTAATTAATCGAAATAATAAATTAATTTAACTTAGCGTCTAGATTTAAATAATCTAACAACAATTATGATTATTTAATTTTCATGTTATGTCTGATCAAAATAACACTTTATGATATACATAAATATACATGCAATAATTTAAAATATAATATTGCATTCATAAAATTTATGTATATCCATATTTCACCATAAATATCAGATAAATAAATTTATGATAAATTAATATTGTATGCAAAATTTAAATCCTTATGTGAACGGATTCTTTATGTTCACAATATTTTATTAACTCATGAATCGAAATAAGATGAATTAATAAACATAATAATTAGAAATATAATTTATTTATTTATATTATTTTTTTTTTTTTATGAATTCGGAATAGATAAATAAGTTTAAATAATAACAGATTAGAGACCAATAAAAGAAAAATAGCCACAATCGTACGAATTACATTATCTCGGATCCAAAAGAGGCACAAACCAAAATTTATTTTTCTTCAATTAATTGGATTTCATCCAAACAACCCATAGAGTCCCAAAATTACGACAAACCAAAATGATGCAGTGGTGTCGTACTGTAAGGTCACACATAAACAAAACCGAGTGGCCTTATGACACCAGTTTTTTTTTTTTTTTTTAAATTGGGAAACTAAAAAAAAACGAGATCCAAATTAAAAAAAAAAAAAAAAATTGATGGTTAAAGAATAAAAATAAAGCCCATCAACAACAATAAGATGGCCATGAACAAATCATACGACGTGGCAATATTTCAAGAAAATCTTGACTATATATAATTAGATTCAAAGTCTAAAATCCGTTTTAAAAAAAATAAATTCATCATTATTCAATTCAATTTAATAAAGCATACAATATTAAATTTATCTAACTGGCTCTGATACCAATTGATGGAATTTATATGGCATAAAATATTAAACCAATAAATACCAATATTCAGGATCATAAATAAAATTGTAAAATAACTTACAGAGCGCCATCGAGAAGAAATTCTTGATTAAACAGCGGAAGCAAAAATTCGGTTGCAATACTAAATATTACCGACCGAACTAGGTAATCTGGTTTCTCCTCCTTTCTCAGGCGTTCTTCCGTATGGTGTGGATTTAATGGATAATCTTACCAGAATGCACATGAGTAGGTGGCAGGACCAGTACCCCTTTATATAGATTCCAGATCGACTTCCCATCAAAGTCGGTTAGGATTCTATTTAATTTAAATGGATAGGAAAGGGATAAGATATACCATATCAAGTAATTCTATATCTTTTAGGATTGACCTTATCTATAGTAAATCCAATTTAAATATAATTAATTATGCCACATATATGGAAATCCTAATAAAGATCCACCAAGGACAACATGGGTTCACGGCTCTCCAGGCGCCACGCAGTTAGTAGTCGAATACCCACTGAAGTGTGACTGGGTGTAACTCGGTTCTCCTGGCGGTAAGTTTGTTTAAATAGGTGGCGGGAGTGCGAAATTTTCGGCGCCCCACTTGACACCCATAATCAATATGGGGAGCGTACGGTTCACCGACTTCACCAGATGAATATCGGGTCGCCAATGGGAGTGCAATTCGAGAATTCGACCTCCACTCGGAGCTCGTACAGGTCAACTGATGGGAAGGCGAAACCCTTTTCGGCTGTTGCGCGGGTGAGTGAGCTCGGCAGATCTGAGGCGAAAGTTTGGTTTGCGGTGGGTGTTGGTAATACATATGGGTGTTCTTTTAACCTTTATTATTTTCTTTATCTATTGTCTTATCTCTGTTTGACTTTGTAGATGACTCTGGTAGACCAAGTAAGTGTAGAACATTCTTTCTCGGTGGTTGAACCCACTAGGAACTTTAATTAGTTCTCACTCTCTATAGTTTACTCCTTTCAGGTGTCGAATCGATTAGTGAGGTACGCGATCGTGGCAAGAACGTGGTTGAGTAGCAGAGGTAGGAGTCTAGCTAGCCATCAGGTGTACTTGTGTCGTTCGGTTGTTGTTTGTTGAGCCGAGGATTCAGTTGTTTATTTTTTTATTGTAGCCGAGCCGATAGATATAATAAAGTAATATTTTGATATTTTATTTTTATACTATGATATTGTGCATCCTTTCGCTTTTTTTTTAATTAAGTGCGATTAGAGTTGACCGTTCCGTTCGGATGGAGTTAGGCTTACTCATTCGACTGAAAGTCTTTGCGTGCTCCCGAACTGATCAATCGGCGGTTCCGGAGCGTAACACTAAGCGTATATTTAAAAAAACCTTATAATGTTAACAAACTATTTTTAATATTAGCCTAAAAGAGGGTAAATAAAAAAAGTTAAAAAAATTTTTAAGGATATATAAGCAATTGCCTTTGCATTCAATTACGAGATTTTTTATATTGACCATGAAACCAGTGAACCTAATTTTTGATTTAGAGTTTACAACACGCTTTTTCCCTGTTCAATGCTTACTGAATTTGTCTACCTCAATATATGATCAGGTATTGCCCACCAGATCTCGTTTGCATCATGATCTGTTTTTTCACACTACTATAAACTATATTATAGGATATTTTTTGAATTATTTGTAAAATTTAAAAAATACGCGCTAGGACAAAAATACGACATTTATAATAGTACATTGCTAGTATGTGCAGTCGCTAGAGTGGATAGCGACACATTATTAAAATATATTCTAAAATATGTTCATAT
>CM054933.1:3978780-4110563 GCA_029168755.2 Tillandsia fasciculata | reverse complement strand
TTAAAAGATAAAAAAATTAAAATATTTTTATTGCCCTTAAATTAAGGGCATGTTTAATTCGGGTTATCTTACCGGATTACAGATAATCATGTCATAATTACTACGTTTATCCAATCTATAATTTAGTCGGTAATATAGTAGTAACTCCGAAAATATTACCGAGAGTAGAAATGAATATGGTGGGTTATCTTGTACGTTATATAAATTACAAGTTTACCCTCCGACTTCCCCAAATCCTTTCAATACGTTATTTTTAAATCATAATTTAATTTTTAAATTATCAAATTATAAATGTAAAATTTTAAAATTTTATTTCTAAAATTTTAAATTTTAAATTTTAAATTTTAAAATCTAAAATTTTAAATTTTAAAATTTAAATTTAAATCATAAATCTTAAATTTTAAATTCTAAATTCTAAAATTTTAAATCCTAAATTTAAAATTTTAAATTCTAAATTCTAAATTTTAAATCCTAAATTTAAATTTTAAATTTAAAATTTCAAATTAGATTTTAATTTTTAATTTTTAATTTTCAATTTCGTTTTTAATTTTCAAATTTTAAATTTTAAATTTCAAATATAGGTTTTAATTTTAATTTAAATTTTAAATTTAAATTTTAAATTTATACTTAATTTTAAAATATTAAAAATTTTTAATTAAATATTAAATTTATATTTTTATACAGATTTTAAATTTAAATTCAAATTTTAAATTCAAGTACAAATTATATTATAGTTTAGTAAAAAATAATATTAAATTTGACCATAATGATAATTTTGGAATAAACTATATTTTATAGTCGGTATTTACTAAATTTTATAAAATGAACCAAATATAATGATAATTTTGACCATAATGATATTAAATTTGACTATAATGATAATTTTGGAATAAACTATATTTTATATTCGGCATTTACTAAATTTTAATAATGAACAAAATATAATATTCTATATGCCCGTAATCTAACATTACATTACTGTACTAAACCAAGCGTGGTAATACAGCATCCGTAGTAATCTGATTCAGAAATTTTACATATCTGATTATGTCGAAATAACCTATAATATTAAATAATATAAACCAAACGAGCCATAAAGGTTATGAAAAAGTTGGTAAAGGTATAAGACTACATTTGAAAAGACAAAATATTAACTTCACAGAGATGGCGGTTGTTCCTAACAGTTCATTAACAGAATCTAACTCTATGCCTGGTGAGCCGAATCAATTGTGGTGAGCCGAACAGATTTGAGAGGAGTCGAATGCTTTGTGGTGATATGGGGACAACTTTTCGATTTATACTGGCCCGATCGGCTCCTACATAAGTTAACGGATCCTGTTGATGTTGGGACAGCCGCCGAAAACTGCGCTGACACTTGGGATTGTTCATATGAGTATAGTTGGAGTGGCGTGCCGTGTACTCAACTCTATCACGCTGCCTACGCCGCCCTGTTAGCCTGTTCGGTCACTTCTGTCCCATTTCGTACTTAGCTGTTTCCCACTATAAATAATATTGAGAGCAAGTCTATCGGAAGAAACTCTGTCTATTGTTGAAAGGCTAGCTCGAGCTGAAGGCCGAAAATCTTCAGAAGACTATGGAGTTTGGGGACCTCTTCCTCGAATCGGCTTGTGCCCGGTGGAGAGTTCATCCGCGATTCAACATCGACTACAACCTTCAGCAGTTCTTCAGCCTGAGGTGGGGGATATCGACAAGCAATGGTGATCTCTTACCATGTCTACTGTCTTGTTTTATCTTGCTGTTAGCTTCTTACCCTAGCTGTAAGAGTGTGTTTGTGGAGGGAGTATTGTTCGGATCTCCCTGAGCCTTGAGGTTTGCAACCATAGAGGTTAGTGTCCCTGTGTTTGGATGTTTTGCTTGCGGACCTTAGGATATTATCATGGGGTTGTGGAACCGAGGGTTCGGTTGAGTGTGAGAGTTGGTAGACTCTGTCTTAGGAGTAGCCTAAGAAAGACTAGAGGCGAGTACTCTGGTATGTTGTGAGCTGGATAGCTGCAGTTCGGGCTGTTGTGTGGCATAAGAGCTCTTGATTGAGGAATAGGTCGATACTTTCGACTCCTTGGAAACAAGTGTATAGAGATAACGATTGGGTGTGGTGACATGGGTGTAACCAGCCTCCCTCTCGGTTATTTTGTGGAAAGATGACGGAATTTATATGGCATAAAATATTAAACCAATAAATACCAATATTCAGGATCATAAATAAAATTGTAAAATAACTTACAGAGCGCCATCGAGGAGAAATTCTTGATTAAACAGCGGAAGCAAAAATTCGGTTGCAATACTAATATTACCGACCGAACTAGGTAATCTGGTTTCTCCTCCTTTCTCAGGCGTTCTTCCGTATGGTGTGGATTTAATGGATAATCTTACCAGAATGCACATGAGTAGGTGGCAGGACCAGTACCCCTTTATATAGATTCCAGATCGACTTCCCATCAAAGTCGGTTAGGATTCTATTTAATTTAAATGGATAGGAAAGGGATAAGATATACCATATCAAGTAATTCTATATCTTTTAGGATTGACCTTATCTATAGTAAATCCAAATTTAAATATAATTAATTATGCCACATATATGGAAATCCTAACAATCTCCCACTTGGCTTATATTAATTATATTTCATGAACGGATTTCTATATTCCAAACTTTATTGCGCATTATTGGAAACTTTATGGTCAAATACCTTAGAACTCACTTGATCCTTAACTCAAACTAAAAGACTACAATGATAGGAACTATGGCGGTCCACCTCTCTATATTGAAATTTTCCTTCCATAATTACCATATCATCTTCATCTCCTAGCCAAGCACTTTATATGGCACAACTTTATGAATGAACTAAAACTATATGTCCATTCGTTAACAGACAAAGCTTTATGTCTATTAAACGGTCCAATACAGCTGCATCAAAACTGTAACTTTATTGAAAAAAGATAAAAATAATGTCAGAATCTTATACATCAAAAGAACTCATTAGACCCATGCTACAAACATGATCTTTATATGACCCAGGTGCTAGCCCCTTGGTCATTGGGTCTGCAATCATACACTTGGTACTGATGTATTCGATTCTAACATATCCTTCATTTATCTTCTCTCTCACCACAAGATACTTGGTGTCCAAGTGTTTACACCCCGTCGTAATCTTGTTGTTATTGGCAAAGGAAACAGCAGCTGAACTATCACAGAAAATCTTTATTGGACGAGCAATGGAGTCCACAATCTTTAAGTCTGTGATAAAATTCCTAAGCCAAATAGCCTGTGATGTGGTCTCATAACATGCAATGTACTCTGCAGCCATGGTCGAAGGAGCAGTGATACTTTGTTTGCTGCTCTTCCATGAAATCGCTCCACCAGCAAGTAGAAAAATATACCCAGTTGTAGACTTTCTGGTATCTGGGCATCCCGCAAAATCAGAGTCTGAATATCCGATCAACTCCAAATGATCTGATCTCCTGTATATCAGCATATGATCCAAAGTACCCTTCAAATACCTCATAACTTTCTTAGCAGCCTTCCAATGCTCCATACCTGGATTACTTTGATACCTGCCAAGCAATCCAACGGCAAAAGCAATATCCGGACGTGTGCACGTCTGTGCATACATAAGACTACCAACTGCAGAGGCATATGGTATGGTTTTCATCTGTTCAATTTCTAATTGGTTCTTGGGACACTGAAAAGCATTAAGCTTATCCCCTTTCTGAACGAGAGCAACACTCGGTTTACAGTTATGCATTTCAAAATTTTCCAAAACTTTCTTTATGTAGGCCTTTTGAGATAGACCGAGTAAACCTTTATGTCTATCTCTTTTAATTTCAATACCGAGAACATATGAGGCCTCACCTAAATCTTTCATTTCAAAATTTGGAAAAGAAATTCTTTAGTGTCATGCAATAGTCCGAGATCGTTACTGGCAAGCAAAATATCATCAACATAAAGGACTAAGAAAATTATTTTACTCCCACTAACCTTCAGATATATACATTGATCAACAATGTTTTCTTTAAAACCAAAGGTTAAAACGGTTTGTTTAAACTTTAAGTACCATTGTCGGGAGGCCTGTTTTAGTCCATATATTGATTTCTTTAATTTGCATACCAAGTGCTCCTTTTCTTTTTGCGAGAATCCTTCAGGTTGACTCATATATACCTCTTCATGAAGATCTCCATTTAAAAAAGCAGTTTTTACATCCATCTGGTATAGCTCGAGATCATAATGAGCAACCAGAGCCATAATCACACGGAAAGATTCCTTTCTCGATACCGGAGAGAAAGTCTCTTTATAATCAATGCCTTCCTTCTGAGTAAACCCTTTTGCCACAAGACGGGCTTTGTATTTCTCTATGTTACCTTTGGAGTCCCATTTGATTTTATAAACCCACTTGCATCCTACAGGTTTAACTCCTATAGGTAACTCAACAAGATCCCATACCTTATTGTGGTTCATGGATTCAATCTCATCTTTCATGGCATTGTACCATTCTGTTGCATTACTGCTATTTATGGCTTCGGAAAAACTAAGAGGATCATCAAAGTTCTGACCATTCTCATAAAGATAGACAATATAATCGCTAAATATAGCCGGTCTTCTCTGTCTTGAGGATCTTCTTAAATCTATCTGATCATCCACTTGTAAATCTTGATGTGGATTATCAATGATAGGTTCACCTTCACTTTGTGGTTCTAAAATAACTTGTTGTTCTACTGGAACTGGAACCATCAAATTATTAGGAACAATAATGGGTATATTCTGTACAGAATCTAAATGCTCTTGAATTTCATCAAATTCAACGAATCGAGGTTCAGAGCTCCCACTAACTGTTTCATCCTCAATAAACCGTGCCGTTTTAGTTTCTGCAATCTTTATAGGAAGTGATGGACAGTAAAACTTATACCCTTTGGACCTTTCTGAATAACCAATAAAATATCCTGAAATGGTTCGAGGATCCAATTTCTTTATTTGTGGGTCATACAATTTGGCCTCAGCTTGACAACCCCATGTATGAAAATGTCTTAAACTAGGTTTCCTACCTGTCCAAAGCTCAAAAGGAGTCTTAGTGACAGCCTTAGTAGGGACCCGATTAAGAATATATATGGCAGTTTTGAGCGCCTCACCCCACAATGATATCGGAAGGGTAGAATTACTGATCATACTCCTGAGCATATCAATTAATGTGCGATTCCTTCTTTCAGCAACACCATTCTGCTCAGGTGTGCCTGGCATGGTGTACTGTGGAACAATCCCGCACTGCTCTAGAAACTTAGCGAAAGGCCCAGGAACTTGGCCTTTATCTGTCTGTCTACCAAAATATTCACCACCCCTATCTGATCTGACCACTTTTATCTTTCTCTCGAGTTGATTCTCTACTTCAGCCTTATATGCCTTAAAGGCATCTAATGCTTCAGATTTCTCTTTAAGCAAGTAAAGATAGCCATATCGAGAGTAGTCATCAGTAAATGTGATAAAATATTTATGGCCAGTAAACGTAAGAGGGAGAGGTCCGCATATATCCGTATGAATGAGCTCTAATGTTCCATCACACCTTTTGGCACCCTTAGAGGAGGTTTTGGTCTGCTTTCCCTTTATGCAGTCCACACACGTTCCAAAATCAGAGAAGTCAAGATCATCCAAAATTCCTTCTCTAATTAATCTTTGGATTCTCTGTTTCGATATGTGTCCCAACCTCCTATGCCATAACATGGATGACTTTTCATTATTAATGCCACGTTTTGATCCAACATTTCCGTGCATGGTAAGAAGGATTTCACTATACGAATGATCTAAAGATACTTTATACAGATTATTTTCCAAAACACCAGAGCCAACTATCTCAGATTTGTAGGATAACGAAAAAACTTTATTATCAAAAATGAAACTATATCCCAAACCAACCAACAAGTTTCGAAATAGAAATTAAATTCTTTGAAAAATTTGGAACATAAAAAGTATCACTTAGATCCAAAACATAACCACCAGAAAGAACTAATCTAAATGTTCCTACAAATTTAACTTTAGTTGGATTTCCTTCAGCAGTATAGATAGTGGCTTCATCTTTATTGGGTTTTCTACGGTTTAGAAATCCCTGCACGGAATTCGCCACATGGCATGTGGCACCAGAGTCAATCCACCAAGTATTAGATGGAACAGAAACTAAATGCAACTCATGCATCAAAACCAGAAACTTACCTTTCTTCTGGAGCCATTTCTGATACTTTAGACAGTCTTTCTTTATATGACCCTTTTTCTTGCAAAAGAAGCACTTGGGAGTCCAATTACTTGATTGGCTTTATGAACCAGACATGACTTCCAGTTCTTCTTTTTCGAGCCATTCTTGCCTTTACCATTCTTAGTACGCTTTATTTGTCCCTTGTGAGAAACAAAGTCAACTGTATTTTGTTTTTCTTGTATCAATCTGCCTTCCTCTTGCACACACATAGTCAACAATTCATTGATTGACCATTTATCCTTATGTGTGTTATAAGAGATCTGAAATGGTCCATATTCAGATGGTAAGGAGTTCAAAATAAAGTGCACTAAGAATGAATCAGATATGGTTACTTCAAGTGCAGTGAGCTGCGCTGCAATATCTCGCATTTCCATAATGTGCTCGCGAATCGAGCCATTTCCGGAGTACTTCATGGAAGACAGTTTATTCATTAGGGTACTTGCCAAAGCTTTACTCGAGCTTACAAACTGTTGCTCCACAGCATTTAAGAAATCGCGGGCTGTCTTACATTCGGGAATAGAGTTCCGAATGTTTTTACCGACACGCGCCTTTATGAGCATCAAACTAAGTCGATTAGAGCGCTCCCACTTTTCCAAAAATGCTGTTTGGATTGGCGTACTTTGATCTGTAAGAGGAAGAGGTTTTTCCTCTCTTAGAGCCAAATCGAGATCCATACACCCTAATGTAAGCATAATCTGTTCTTTCCACTCCGAGTAATTAGAACCATTAAGCATAGGAACAGAATCACCAATAGGAACAAAGGATGAAATCATAGCTGAAAAATAAAATGCATGTCTTTATTAATAAGAAACCACATCATAATATTCCACACCAAAATTAGAAAAATATAATTTATATGACATCACAACACCTCCTTTGGGAGCAGAATTATGAGCATAAATATTTTTCTTTCTTTCTTTATGCATATACTTTATATGACATCATAACCCCTCCTTTGGGAGCAGAGTTACGAGCATAAATATGCAATTTCTTTATCAGAAATTAATTTAGACTTTCTGTAGATCGTGATAATTTCAAGTTTCCCATATGAAGAAATTGTCAGCTTTGGCCAGGCAAATTTCTCCAAACGAGTTACAAGAAAATTACCATCCTACACCACCCATATACCTTTATGTCTAGAATCATACTAAACAAAATAATAGGGTGCAATTTCTACATGCACTTCTTTAAAGCGATTAATTCACTATTTCTTCTGAACAAGGCCGCTTTGGCTTGCACCCGAATAGTTGAAACAATAAATTAATTTGACTTAGTGCCGTATAATTAACATAAAAATTATCCAAAAGAACCCTACTTTAAAGTAAATTAATTTATTATTCTTTAGTTAGGGCCGCTTTGGCTTGCACCTAATTAATCGAAATAATAAATTAATTTAACTTAGCGTCTAGATTTAAATAATCTAACAATAATTATGATTATTTAATTTTCATGTTATGTCTGATCAAAATAACACTTTATGATATACATAAATATACATGCAATAATTTAAAATATAATATTGCATTCATAAAATTTATATATATCCATATTTCACCATAAATATCAGATAAATAAATTTATGATAAATTAATATTGTATGCAAAATTTAAATCCTTATGTGAACGGATTCTTTATGTTCACAATATTTTATTAACTCATGAATAGAAATAAGATGAATTAATAAACATAATAATTAGAAATAATAATTTTATTTATTTATTTTTTTTTTTTTTTTATGAATTCGGAATAGATAAATAAGTTTAAATAATAACAGATTAGAGACCAATAAAAGAAAAATAGCCACAATCGTAAGAATTACATTATCTCGGATCCAAAAGAGGCACAAACCAAAAATTTTATTTTTCTTCAATTAATTGGATTTCATCCAAACAACCCATAGAGTCCCAAAATTACGACAAACCAAAATGATGCAGTGGTGTCGTACTGTAAGGTCACACATAAACAAAACCGAGTGGCCTTATGACACCAGTTTTTTTTTTTTTTTTTAAATTGGGAAACTAAAAAAAAACGAGATCCAAATTAAAAAAAAAAAAAAAAATTGATGGTTAAAGAATAAAAATAAAGCCCATCAACAACAATAAGATGGCCATGAACAAATCATACGACGTGACAATATTTCAAGAAAATCTTGACTATATATAATTAGATTCAAAGTCTAAAATCCGTTTTAAAAAAAATAAATTCATCATTATTCAATTCAATTTAATAAAGCATACAATATTAAATTTATCTAACTGGCTCTGATCCCAATTGACGGAATTTATATGGCATAAAATATTAAACCAATAAATATCAATATTCAGGATCATAAATAAAATTATAAAATAACTTACAGAGCGCCATCGAGAAGAAATTCTTGATTAAACAGCGGAAGTAAAAATTCGGTTGCAATACTAAATATTACCGACCGAACTATGTAATCTGGTTTCTCCTCCTTTCTCAGGCGTTCTTCCGTATGGTGTGGATTTAATGGATAATCTTACCAGAATGCACATGAATAGGTGGCAGGACCAGTACCCCTTTATATAGATTCCAGATCGACTTCCCATCAAAGTCGGTTAGGATTCTATTTAATTTAAATGGATAGGAAAGGGATAAGATATACCATATCAAGTAATTCTATATCTTTTAGGATTGACCTTATCTATAGTAAATCCAAATTTAAATATAATTAATTATGCCACATAT
The DNA here is from genome assembly GCA_029168755.2 of Tillandsia fasciculata. Lineage (NCBI taxonomy): Eukaryota > Viridiplantae > Streptophyta > Magnoliopsida > Poales > Bromeliaceae > Tillandsia > Tillandsia fasciculata. The sequence goes on along the minus strand of CM054933.1, from coordinate 4,101,603 downwards.
ATGGAAATCCTAATAAAAGATCCACCAAAGGACAACATGGGTTCACGGCTCTCCAGGCGCCACGCAGTTATGTAGTCGAATACCCACTGAAGGTGACATGGGTGTAACTCGGTTCTCCTGGCGGTAAGTTTGTTTAAATAGGTGGCGGGAGTGCGAAATTTTTCGGCGCCCCACTTGACACCCATAATCAATATGGGGAGCGTACGGTTCACCGACTTCACCAGATGAATATACGGGTCGCCAATGGGAGTGCAATTCGAGAATTCGACCTCCACTCGGAGCTCGTACAGGTCAACTGATTGGGAAGGCGAAACCCTTTTCGGCTGTTGCGCGGGTGAGTGAGCTCGGCAGATCTGAGGCGAAAGTTTGGTTTGCGGTTGGGTGTTGGTAATACATATGGGGTGTTCTTTTAACCTTTATTATTTTCTTTATCTATTGTCTTATCTCTGTTTGACTTTGTAGATGACTCTGGTAGACCAAGTAAGTGTAGAACATTCTTTCTCGGTGGTTGAACCCACTAGGAACTTTAATTAGTTCTCACTCTCTATAGTTTACTCCTTTCAGGTGTCGAATCGATTAGTGAGGTACGCGATCGTGGCAAGAACGTGGTTGAGTAGCAGAGGTAGGAGTCTAGCTAGCCATCAGGTGTACTTGTGTCGTTCGGTTGTTGTTTTGTTGAGCCGAGGATTCAGTTGTTTATTTTTTATTGTAGCCGAGCCGATAGATATAATAAAGTAATATTTTGATATTTTATTTTTATACTATGATATTGTGCATCCTTTCGCTTTTTTTTTAATTAAGTGCGATTAGAGTTGACCGTTCCGTTCGGATGGAGTTAGGCTTACTCATTCGACGGAAAGTCTTTGCGTGCTCCCGAACTGATCAATCGGCGGTTCCGGAGCGTAACACTAAGCGTATATTTAAAAAAACTTATAATGTTAAAAAACTATTTTTAATATTAGCCTGAAAAGAGGGTAAATAAAAAAAGTTAAAAAAATTTTTAAGGATATATAAGCAATTGCCTTTGCATTCAATTACGAGATTTTTTATATTGACCATTGAAACCATTGAACATAATTTTGTATTTATAGTTTACAACACTCTTTTTACCTGTTCAATGCTTTAGATAAGAATTTGTATACCTCAATATTATGGATCAGGTATTGCCCACCATGATCTCTTTTGCATCATGATCTGTTTTTTCACACTACTATAAAACTATATTATAGCGATATTTTTAAGTATTTTAAAAAATTTAAAAAAATACCGCTAGTAAAAATACCGACATTTATAATTAGTATTGCTATATGTGCAGTCGCTAGAGTGGATAGCGACACATTATTAAAATATATTCTAAAAATATGTTCATATAATCTAAATTTGAATATAGATTCCCTCAAAAAAAATTTGAATATAGATGAAATATAAATAAACACTTTTACAAAAATATCATAAAGATGTGTTTATATAATTTAATTTTATTATAATGACGGGTGTTTAATGAAAATTTAATTAGTTTGAGGGATATTTTTAAAAGTAAACAAGAGTATTTATTTCCACATCATTCATTGACAATGGAGGCATCCAAATTGATAACTAACGTCATTAAATATAATTTAGATTATATAAATTTTATAAAAATCAAAATTTATAGTTTTATGGTATTATTTGTCTAGTGATTAAGTATTGTCAAATTCAGTTAGTAATTTTTTTTTTCTTTTTCTTTTTTTTTTATCGATTGTTTATTCGTTTGTAGTAAAAAAATTAATGATTGGTATCAAAAATTTTAAATTTGAAGTTTAATTATTATTTTTTTAAAAAAAAATTGAATGGAACCAATAATATGCTATTTTTTTCTAATTTTTTTTTTTGTTAATTTTTAAACGACATGAATACTACTCACATACTATTGAAAACTTACAAAATTTGACTGCTAAAAAATTGAAATAACTTAAATTTATGTTGAAAATTATCGATGATTGATTATGTTCAAATTAAGAAAATTAATTAGAAAAAAATATTATCAAAATGGAGGAAGTAAAGAGAATATATTGTTATCTAATTACGTCTTTTCTCAACTGAGTATCAAAAAAAAAAAAAAAATGATGTTATCTTATTTTAAATATTTTTAAAATTAAAGGATTTTAATATTACTATAAAATCGGAGCAATACTATCTGTACATTTTATTTAGGGTGTATATCTTATATCATGTCCATTCTAGAGTGCACTCATTCATTCGTCACTTCGAAGTGACGAATAAAATTTATTTCATTCTAAAATAGATATATAGGATGTAAGATATACATTCTAAATAAAGGTGTATAAAAAGTATTTATCATAAAACTGATCCTAAAATTCAAAAAAATATATATATATTTAAAAAAAAGAGAAGAAAAAACTGACAAAGAAAAAAAAAAAAAAAAAAAAAAAAAAAAAGGGAAGACTAGATAGGGGAGGACCCCCACTAATCGGACGGCGAGAGTGGGCATGGATTCCCCCTTCTCTTAGACCAACCAGAAAACGAAAACGAAAAAGCAGAGAAGAAAAGAAGAGAGAACAAAGGGGGGATGACATGAACAACGAAGAAAAGAAGAGAGAACAAAGGGGGGATGACATGAACAACGACGACACCACGCAAGAAAATTCTGCAATTTTCTTCTTTTGATCTCCACGACGACACCACGCAAGAAAATTCTGCAATTTTCTTCTTTTGATCTCCGACGACGACACTGTGCGCAAGGAGGCTGCATGACCTTTTCTTTTTTTTTCTTCGATGGTAGCTAATTCCTTTGTCATGATGACCACTGATTGGTGTATGCGGGTATAGCGGCGATTTTATTATCAATTTAATTATACGGTTATCTTCATAATAGACCAGACCCGGTTAAATCCTTCATTAAATTGTTACTATGCCGACCCGTATTTGGACGGAATGTTTTTCTAACCGTAATATTTTATTTCTGTCATCATGACGATGACTGGTTTGGTACATGCCCTTAAACGATTATCAAATTCGCTATTAGATCGTTACTATGTCGTGTGCGCATTCTGACGTGTGCGCATTCTGACGGAATATTTTTTTACTGTAATATTTTATTCGGGTCAAATTTTTTTATTTCCGATTATTCTAATTTAAGATAAACTATTCTACAATTTGAGTAGAATAATATTATTTTAAAATTTAATTCCCATTTAAAATTAAATTATATAGATATAATATCATATATATTATACTAAATTATTTTTATTATAAAATTATTAATTGTACTATATTTATAAATACTATTTATATTTAAATATTATAATAAATTATAATTAAATATTATAATAAATTATTTTTATTAAATTTAAGTTTAAGTAGAATTTGAAAAAAATATATATATTTTTATAAAAAAATATGTTTATTAAATCATAATTTATAATAAATTATTTTTATCAAATATTATAATAAATTATTTTTACCACAAATTATTTTTATTAAATAATATTTTATACTAAATTCAACAATCATTTTTTTTTTTTACTATCCTATGTTATTTTACAAAATTAACCAAACATAATTTTAGTTATTCCTAAAAATGAAAACATTACAAATCAAATATAATTTTATTTTTATTCCTGACTATTTCAGAATAAAAAAATTTATCCTAATATTCGTTATTCTCAAACTAAACGGAGTCTGTCTCCTAAATATTACTTCCACTATTATGGCTATGAAAGATCAACGCATGCGCAAATGACATTATGACAGTTTTTTAGCCAGTTTGATTATTTGGCCGTATGCATGACCGGCTCAACATGATCAAATTCCCATTCAAAAAAAATAAAATAAGAATAAAAATATATGTCTTGAACTGTTGTTTTTGCGATAAACTTGATCCGAAAAATCACCATTTTCATAATAGGCTTGATTTGGGTTTGCTTCCATCGGTTCGCCATCTTCGTGATAGGTTTGATTTGGTTCAATTAAACCAAATTGTTGTCTTAGTGATAGGTTTAATTTGAATTCGTTTCCACTAAATCGTTGTTTTTGTGATAGGCTAAATCCGGTTTTGTTAAACCAAATTGTCATCTCTATGATATACTTGATTTGGGTTCCGTTAAACCAAATCAACGTCTTTGTGATAGGTTTGATTTGGGTTTGGTTAACTAAATCGCCGTCTTCGTGATAGACTTGATTTGGGTTCGCTTTCATCAAATCACCGTCTTCGTGATAGAATTGATCCGTCGGTTAAACTAAATTGTCATCCTTATGATAGGCACAATTTGTGTTCGGTTAAACAAAATCGTCGTCTTATGATATGCTTGATTTGGGTTCGGTTAAAACTAAAATTGCTATCTTCGTCATATGTACAGTTCACACCAAATCATTGTCTTAGTGATAGACTTGATTTGGGTTTCGTTAAATTAAAATCTTCGTCTTTGTAATAGGTACGTTTCAAACCAAATTGTTGTTTTTGTGATAGACTTGATTTGGGTTTGGTTAGACCAAAATTGCCGACTGCATGACTGGTGCACTACGGCTCGTGCATGTCATTAACCATAACTTGACATGCACTAAGAGTTGACATAATGCCAACCTCTTGTGGGTCAGATCGGGTCGAACTAGTTCGTAGTTCAGTTGAATCTTTTATTGTTTGGTTTGAGTCGAACAAGCTTGTGATTTGACTCAATTCGACTCGAGCATCCTATGGTTCAGTTTAGGTTGAACCGACATATAGCTCGAATCTCCTATGGTTCGATTCGGGTCAAACCGACTTGTAGATCAAGTTGAATTCTTTATGGTTTGGTTTGAGTCGAACTAACTTGTGGTTTGATTCGGTTCAACTCGAACCTTCTGTGGTTCAGATCTGATTGAACTGGCTTATACCTAGGACCTCCTTTGGTTTGGTTTGGGTCGAACCTGCTTGTAGTTCAAGTTGAATCCTTAATAGTTTGGTTTCAGTCGAACCAGCTCGTGGTTTGATTTGGTTCGACTCGAATCGTCTGTAGTTCAGTTCGGATTGAATCAGCTTATATCTCAAACATTTCGGTTTGGGTCGAACCGACTTGTAGTTCAAGTTGAATCCTTTATTGTTTTGTTTGAGTCGAACCAGCTTGTGATTTGATTCAGTTCAGCTCAAACCTCCTATGGTTTAGTTCGAGTTGAACCGGCTTATAACTCATACCTCTTGTGGTTCGGTTCGGGTCGAATTGGCTTATAATTTGGTTCAAGTTGTACTAAATCAGCTTAGTTCGAATTTTGAATGGTTCAATTCGGGTTGAATTGGCCTTGGTTCAAGTTGAATTCTTTATGATTTAGTTTAAATTGAATTGGCCTGTAATTCTTTTTCATTCGATAAGAACCTTCAGTGGTTCAGTGTAGGTTGAACTGGTTTATAATTTGGTTATAAGTGGATTTGTATAATTTGGTTTACGTCAAACCAAGTTAGGCTCGACTCGACTCGACTCAAACTTCTTGTTATTTAGCTCAAGTTCAACCAGCTTTGTGGTTCGGTTCAATTCGGCACGAACCCTTAATAGTTCAACTTGGATTGAACCGATGACGTATGGTACGATCCGGTTCAACAACCGCTAAGGTTTGGTTCACCTTTGTTTGAGTATGGTTATTATCTTCAATTTTGATTCACTATTGCAAGCTCGGTTTTCAGTTGGCTCACTGTTCTTTGATTGATTGGATTCAACTTGAACTACAAGTCAGTTTGACCAGAATCAAACCATAGGAGGTAAAGCTACAAGCCAGTTCAACCTAAACTAAACCATAGAAGATTCTAGCTGAACTGAATCAAACCATAAGCTAGTTTGACTTAAGTCGAACCATAAAGGATTCAACTTGAACTACAAACTGTTTCAACCCAAACTGAACCACAAGAGAATTGAGCCAACCTCAATCAAATCATAAACTGATTCAACCTAAATCGAACATGGATGGAACTGTATGTCGGTTCAAGCCAAACTAAAGAACTTGAATCGAACCATAAACTAGTTCGATCCCAAATCAAAATCAAAGGTCAAACTCAACTCAAACTGAACCCCAGAAGGATCGAGCCAAGCTTAACCAAAGCATAATGTTAGGGACTTAGAAAATTTTAGCCTAAGTTCCTAGCCCAAACCAAAGTGGGCTTGTCAAGGTGGCCCAACATCATTTGTGGGAGGCGAAGAGACATTGTGGGAGGTGAAGAGACTTGCAACCACCACCATTAATGGCAAGGGAATGCCAAGAGTCATGGTTGTAAATGTAGGCTTAGAGTTGTACATAAAGCCTATAAATAGGGGAGTTAGCTAAGGCCAATTCAATAAGAGAGAGTTGTTCAACAAGAGAGAGTTGTATCTTATAGTGTTATTTTCTAAGTAAAGAGTGTACTTAGTTTTTTCTGCGGAACCACTACTTCTTTCTATTTTCTCTACTTTTGCATTTAGTCATAAGGCGCGAAGGTCCGGGCTAGCAAGTAGAGAGCAAGGCTTGCCCTCTTCGAGCAGGAAGGTAGGCGCCGCACGAACTTTTGCTAGGCGAAAAGCTTAAGTCTGTGACAATAAGCTGGTTCAATCTAAATCAAACATGGAGGAAACCACATGTCGATTCAACTCAAACTACACAACTAGAACTAAATAATAAATTGGTTTGACCACAACTCAAAGTCAAAAGGTTTCAAATCAAACACAATGAAATCAAATCCAACCAAACTCAAAGGGATCTTAAATTAAGCCAAAAGGGTTCGTGTGAGGACCCGAATTCCCGCGATAGGATTACTATTAGATTGGCAGCTTCTGGAGGCCTAGGCTGTGTGTCGGAGGTGTTTGTGCACATATCGGACCTCAGGATTGGACCCAGGCAAAATTTGGATTAAGATTACTTAACTGGGTGCCTTCGACAAATTTTAGAAGTGAAATTGGGCAAAGCGGACATCGAATTTGGATTCAGCACACGAAAATTATGAAAATTGACTATTTACTTATATTTTTCGGAGCTCGGATGCCAAAACACGAATTTCGAGGCATTTGTTACTGTTCCGGCAGGCTAGGGCAGCGCCGGTGGCGACGGGCAGCGGCGGAGCACGGCGGCGCGGGCGCGGGCAGCAGCGCGAGCGGCCGGTCCACGGGATATGGCGTGCATCGGGACCAGCGGGCCTTAGGCGGGACACGTGGCGTGCGTTGATTGGTTGGTCAACGCACATGAGGCAGCACGCTGGGCGCGGCGTACGGTGGACCCGCTAGGCCACGTGTCGCTCGCCCATTGGCGGGCGCAGCGACCCGGGTGACCCGACGCGGACCGCGGCGCGTGCACCCCGCCGTGGACCGCGTCGCCACGCGGCGCGCCGCGATTAGCGGGCGCTTATGCACCGGGCGCGTGGGGCGCGAAGTGGGTGACGTGGTGCACTGAGGGTAATTCGAGCGCGCAGTAATGGGCCAGGCCGGATTTCGGGCGCCCGAATCCGGATCCTCTTGTTTGTGGACTTTGGGCTATAAATAGCCCCTTTGGGCTTCTTTCTGAGGGCTTTCCTGAACTCATCTTGGGTTGAGGCCTTTAGGAAGGTTGTTCCTCACCTTGTCCTCTACTTCTTGATGGATTCCCAGAATTTTTGGAGGCCACGATATTGGCGTTTTCTGCGACGCGGCGTACTTCGACGCTCCTTCGTTTGTGTCTTCTACCGTCGCTTTTCAGTGCGCGAGACCCCCTGAGCTACCTCAATGGACTTTTGAGCTGATTTTCACGATAGCGCATTCACGAGAGGTACGCCTTCGATTTTCGTGTTGATCACTTCGCCAAATTTGGGTTTTTAGCATTGTTCCCGAGGTATCTTTTGATCCCTTGTACCGTTGTGAGGTATTGGACAGCGGTGGAGTATTGTTGGGATTTCTCGGCCTATGGGCATTGGAACGAGACGTATGAGGACTCGATCGACATCTACGCTTCGAGGGGAACGCACTCATATTTTTATCGAAATTTTTGGAGGTCTTTTCGAAGGTGATGTTTAAGCTTCTTTGCGACTGATTTCTGCAGAAATATGAGTTGTGAATTGATTGGCGTTCCGCGATGTTCTATTTGTATCTTGGCCTACAGGTGTCGGAACAAGGTGTATAAATACTCGATTTGGATCTACTCGTCGCAAGGATCGCAACCGTGATTTTTTTGAATTTTTTAGAGGACTGCACGCAGGTGAAAAAGCGCCTTCTCTATGCTGTTTTGGCAAAACAGCAAGTGTTGTTTGGGTGTTTAGTGGTGTTGATTTATTATGGTTGTGATGTTAGTTGGAGCAGAGGCTTGCGCGACCGAGTACCGATAGTGCGGTTTTGGTGGATTTTTGATAGTGAGTGACTGCACACTTCACCGACTTCAGCTTTGCCTGCGGAAAGCGTTTTAGGTGGGTTGCTTCGTCTCCAGAACCGGTGGACGGTTCTCTAACTCTATTTGTTAGTATGCATGCATAGTTTAATGTGCAATTTTGATGATTGTGATCTAAGCATGAGAAATGATTTGAATGATGGGATTGAGGCTTAGTGGATAAATTGTACATGATTTATTTACCCTTATGCATGAGGGAGAGTTACAAGATAAAGATGGTTATCCTATACTAGTGGAAAAGCATGCTAGATGATGATGTTCACTTACTTGTTGGAGAATATGATTCATGCATGACTGCTCTATATTGTTTAAGCTTGTGAGCATGTATAATTAGAGTATACTACCTTTGATTGGAAGCAAGCATGTTATGAATTGTCCCTGTTGTTGGTTCAATTTTATGCTTAACATGATTAGAGGATTATTTATTGATTATTGGAACTTGACCTACCACCCCGTCATATGATGCATGTTGAAACCAGACTAGTAGAGAACCTTCACTTTGGCTAGGTTTTTTTATGCATTAGACATCCCACACCTTGCATATTTCCTGGACATAGAGTTTCCTCGCCCGGGTAGTGGGCCGAGTGGTCAGGTTATTATGGGACGTGTGTTGCACTTGTGCTTGGGGGCTAAGTGGAGTCTGGTAGCTGAGTTTAGACCAGTGTTGGTATTGTTGGGAACCGTTTGGGTTGACGGTGGTCCCGGGTTGTTGAGTGTCGTCCGACTAGTGTTGCTAGCCCTGAGTTGTGGGTCGATCCCGGCTGTGGAGTACCTCTAGCCAGTGAGTTTAGTGCCGCGAGTTGGTTGAGTTCACTTGTGTCTCGAGATTCGTGAGAGCTGGTTAGCGGAGTCATTGAGAGTACTCCAACCGTCGTGCGAGATGTTTGTGGATCCTGAGTCCTTCCGTTCTGAGAGTGAGTGTGGATTTTGACCATAGCCTGCATGTGCCACCTTGAGCTCGACAGAGATGAGCGGATACCTTTTTCCTCGGTGGGGTCGCGCCCCTCGAGTGCCCCGTCCGGAGTGGGCCTATTACTTTCGTATCGCGACTTGTCGATGCTGTCCCTCTGGCTGGGCCTTTTTTAGGCAGTCACAGACACAGTCCTTCTGGCTGGGCCAGTTTTGGCAGTCACGGACGCCCTACGTAAGTCCAGTCCTCCGTGGATGTACTGGCAGTAGGTAGGCTCAGGCTTGACTGGACTCTATGAGATAGTCAGTTCGATTGGGTCGATTGAGCACCTTGTGTGCGAGTGGTTGCATCTCTCTTCATCTGTATCACCCCTTGAGCATTTAGATAGAGGCATAATAGCTGTAGAGTTATTTCTTCCAGCCTTTCTTTATAGTACAGCGTTGGTTACTTTATGCCTCTAGTAGACTTAGTGGGCAGACCGTCGGGCATGGTGGCGGTACCCACTGAGATCTACCTGTTGGTGTAGTTCTCATACCCGTTGGGGGTTCTCCCCCTCCTCTTTTTCGTTCCTCTCTTTTGTTTTGCAGAGTCATTGTGGGTGTTACTGATTCTGTTGTTGTTGTTCGAGGCGAGAAAGTCGCGAGCTAGATCCCTACCTGTATTTGGAGAGTAGCTGTACCCCCACATTGGAGATTTTATAGTACAATCAGTAGATTAGTTTTATTTTTCACTTTTGAGAGACTATTGTATTGTGAGGATCTGACATGTACTGAGAGCTTGTACACTGATGTATTATTTCAGTTTACCTCCCTGTAGAGTTTTGGGTTATTTGTATCAGAGGATTTTGTATATGATCATATTTGGGAGATGTATATTGTATCATTATTTTCAGTTGTACAGTGTTAGATTTGAGTTTTTCAGCAGTTTATTTTACAGCTCTGATATCTATTTAGCTGTAGTTTTATCTTTGCAGGTTGGACGCTTCGCCTATGCGGGATTTTCTGTATAGATGGCGGATCTGTTGGCGAGCCTGAATCGCAGTTTCGACCCCGGGGCGTGACAGTTCGACCCAAACAAAATTTAAAGGGGTTCCAAGCTGAGCCAAACCATAACAGCTCAACCTGAATCAAACTCAAACGAATCTTGAACCAAACCATAAAGGTTCGATTCGAACCAAACTAAACTATAAGAGGATTCAAGTTGAGCAGAACCATAAGGGCTCAACCCAAATCAAATTTAAAGGAGTCTCCAACTAAGTCATAAGGGTTCGATCTAAATCAAGCTTCAACAGGTCCAAAACAAAAGCTTGAGGATTCAACCCAAACCAAATTCAAAAAGGCCAAACGAGCCTAAGGCGGCTCAACTCAAATCTTATACAAAAGGTTCAAACCAATTAAACCCGAACCCAACTTAAATAAGGCTCAAACCAAACTACATGGATGATCCAAATCAAGCAAACCGACTCCGCTCGAATTGAAGCAAATCAAGGGTTCAAACTGAGCTGAATACAAATTAATCGGCTAAGTCAACTCAATCAACTCACAAGTCAGAAGCAAATGATCGCAAAGTTGTTAAACTAAACAACTCAAATTCAATTGACCGCAAAGTCGTTAATCTAAATAATCCAAAATTCAAATGACCGCCACGCCATTAAATTAAGCAACTCAACTTCAAGCCGGTTGCTATATCATTAAACTAAACACCACAAGTTCAACCAACCGCCATGTTGTTAAACTGAGCACCTCAACTTCAACCGACCGTCAATTTCAAACAAATCGCCATGTCATTATACTGAGCACCTCAACTTCACACCGACCATCATATCATTAAACTGAGTACCTCAACTTCAAGGCGATCGACATGTCATTAAACTGAACACCTTAACTTCAAGCCGAGTGATATGTCGTTAAACTAAGCACCTCAACTTCACACTGGCCGCCATGTCGTTAAACTGAGCACCTCAACATCAAGCCTACCGTCATATAGTTAAATTGATCATCTCAATTTCTGTCCGACTGCCATATCGTTAAATTGATCACCTCAACTTCAAGTGGGCCACCATATTGTTAAATTGAACACTTCACCTTCAAATCGACCGTCATCTCATTAAATTGAGCAACTCAACTACAATTGACTGGCTCGTCGTTAAACCAAGCAAATAACACTCAACCAACTGTCATGTCATTAAATTGAACAACTCAACTTCAATTCGACTACCAAGTCCATAAACTGAGTATTTTACTCATATACAGTAGCGGTATGCCTCTAGTTAAGTCATGTACTTGAAAATTATATCAATAAAAATTTGTCTTTGTATTATGGTATTTTTTATTATCAGCATTAAATTTGATCTGTCATGTAGAAACAAAGAATTTGAAATTCTATTAATTGAATTAAAACTTGAAATTCTAGATAAGTGAATAGTAAACTTCGAAAATTTGGGAGTATTCCTACCAAAGTGCCTAAGTTAATCTAATGAGATCTGAATCCGACAAAGTATATAGCATGTTTTGAACGGTCTCACCGAACTGAGCAACCTGGCACCGTCCATTTTCATGTTCCATGAGCCAAAGTCATCAAAAAGAGTGCCAGACTGTAGTTGTCACTAAAGAAGATGATAATGTGACTTATCAAGACCTAAACACGAAAAAGTAAAATCACTACTTAATGGGCCTCGTCAAGCCGAACATCGTAGCAAAGTTTGCTTTTATGTCTAGTGACCCTAATGCCTCAAAAAAATGTGAAAAAAGTAAAACTATAGCATGTTTACACAAAATCTCCTATATTTTATGCACAGAAAAGCGTGCAACTTGGTGGAGAAGGGCTTCCATGCGTAATTCCCCTATAGTGAATGACTCAAGTCGAACTAACAAGGGTAGAAGGACTAATATATTGGCATCTTGTTACAAGGGGTATTTAAGCAAACCTAGGGTTTGCTCTTTGCAAACCCTAGTCGCTCGGGAACAGAGTCCCAAGGGAAACCGTAGCCCTTCCTCTTCCCTCTCCTTCCTTCCCGAGCCCAGCCACGGCCAACCGCCACCTGTGGACGCTAGAAAAGAAAGAAGAACCAACAATTCTTCATGTCCTTGGGTTGGGAAGGGGAACCTGCAACAAGAAATGGTTCAACTTGCTTCCATCACCTCCTAGAGCACCCTACAACCCCTAGAGGTCAAGCCTGAGGAGCCTGATCGCCGAGCTCTGCGGCACGACGCCGAGAAGCCTAGCTTTCTCTTATTCTTCTTCCTTGGTATCGAGGTAACCGAAGATCCCTTCTACTTCGGTTTTTCTTACCAAGAAACCTCCTCACTCCTCTCCTCATGCCCTGGGGACCTTCCTTGTGCAGCACCCGTGTCTCTAGACCCTTGCTTCGCCGGTGGGAGCAAGATTCCGGCCAAAAGCCTAGTTTGGCCGGAGATCTTCCAGCGACGCTTCCGATGGCTTTGTGGGGGAACTAATGCATTTGTTGCCTTTTTTTTGGATCCCAAAAGAACCTCCACGAAGTTTGGTGGCCTTTGGTTTAGCCCCGAGACTGTAATCACAAACCCTAGCTGTTGACTTCTTCATCTTGGCCGATCAACGCCGCCCGCCGTCGCCTCGCTCCCCGACGCCGTCCACCCGTCAGGTTAGCCTCCCTTCTTCGAGAGCATCACTTTGGTGCCCTTACATGGATCCTTAAATAGTCGGATCATTCCTCTCTCCTTCCCTGCCCTAGGTGAACTCGAGTTCCTCCTCTTCGGCCATCTACCGCCACTTGACGCCGGCACTGGACTCGGTTGCACCCCTGGCACTCTCTGGACTCCTCTTCTACTGCTGCTTGCTTTGGGTTTCACCCAGAGCCTGATCTCTGTGATCTTGCCCAACCCGAGCCCTAGATCTTTTTGTCTTGAATCATCTTCCTCCGGTCATCTCTCTAGCGGCTCTCTGATGAAAGTAAGGTGAGCCCTCGACTCTCTTAAACCTCCTGAGCATGATGCTCACATTATACTTAAAATTGGTGGAGTGGTTAGGTCTAATTGGCAACCTAGCTCTATGTGCATGCTTTTTGTTGGAGTCATTGCTGTCCTCAGATTTTGTGACATTTCCAAATAGTGAGCACGGGCTTCTATAAGTCAAAGCCCATTTGTTAGAACCCTCAGATTGATTCGAAAGCCTTCGTATAAAAGTGTAACAAGCCAAAACATTGATTTTAAAGAGTTTTTATGCAATTTCTCGCTTACCTTGGGGCCTAAATGTAATTATGACCTCATGGGCTGCTTCAGTCAGCATGCACGAAGCCTCTGAACATTTTGTTCGAGGTTAGATGACTTTCATTGAGTAGAAATTCGATCACGAAGCGTAAATCAACAAAATTGTCTGTTTATCTATTTATCAGTAATTCGGCGTAATTCGCCCAATTCGTAGATATTAGATAACCAATTTTGGTTTCCAGGTGTCCTTGGCTATTCCCGACACTGTCCTGGCTGAGCCCAGTGACCTTCGTTTTGTGTCGGTGACTTTCAGAGCCGAAATCGGCATTTTCGGAAGTGGCTTTCAGTATTTATGGCTCCCATTGAGCATAAAATTGCACAAAACTAATTTTGGCTGCCCAGACACCTTAAGTGAACCATTCCGAGGCAGCACGTGAAGTTTCGTTAGATTTGGAGGCTTACACACACTTTCGGGCCATTAGTGGTTTTTTCGCGGATTACCGAAATTTCCAGCGAATCCCGAGTCTTGCACCTAAGTCGGTCATATAGCCGTTCTGTACACCCTGAGTCAGTGGGTTGGGTATGAGTGAGTTGTTTACTGACATATTATTATATTTTTAGGCCTGAGCAGTCAGGAGCCTCCGCCTCCTCGCCAGCTGAGCAGCGGATTTCAGGACCGCCTAAACTGATTTGGGTAGTCCAATCTAGGTATTGGCATAGTGTAACCTTTTGGGTACCGTGGTTGATTGGACCCTTTGGTTGCCTTGCTAGCCCTCCCTTACTATTACATTTTCACTTTATGATATATCGTGCTTATACACACGTGTCGTGATCAGTGTTATTAAACACTCTTAGTCATTACTTGCCATATATCACCTACTGCTATTTCATACCTGTCATTATCTCTAGCTTACCTTGTATGATAGAGTAGAAGGATATCTTGTTGTTATGGCATTTACTGGTACCTTGAGATACTTAGATCCCGTTTGGGAGTTCTCGGCTTTTCGCCGTATTCCGGTCGTTTGACCGCGAGCTTGAGCATTCGCATTGAGATCGCCATGCACCAGTTCGACATTTCATGTACATCGGTGGGTTAATCCCCCACATTAGTGTTCTTTACCGGTACAGTAGTCTATTCAACACATGAGCCCATCACATGGCTGCACCTGCAGGTTTGGGTGATATTGAGCCCCTTTTTACAGTCAGTAAGTATGGGGTACATGTCAGACACGGTTCGGCACTAGCCTGAGATCCTCGTGGCCAACAATGGCATATGATTAGGTATACTTGATGTTGAGACCAAAATTTTCCGTCACTTGAAGAGGTGACACGTGGCGTATACTATCGGCTCAGGACATCAGCCGATAGGAGGATAAGCTGGCAGAGGAGAACCCGCGTCTTGACCAAGACCAGCCTCGGTTACATGAGCGCACCACACATGACACACGCCATTCAGCCGGAGGCATCAGCCGACAGGAAAAGCGACCGAAAACAAGAAGATTATCGCCTCATCCATGATCGACTTCGACTAAAGACCAGACCGCCCCAATCGAGAGATGAAGAAGGCTAAATTAGAGTCAATTCTCGGCTGCTCAAGCCGAAAAAGGAAAAACCTTGGAAGAAAAGAGTACGGAATTTGGGTGCGAGTCTCGTAACAGCTTCTGGAACGGCAAACGGCGCCCAGCATTGGAAAGTGCCGAAGATCACGCTTCGGAGCGTTGACAAGGGGATGAATTTGGACAGAAAATGGCTATCCTATTTGAGGAAGTTCGACTCAAAAGGAAGCAGTTGAGGATTTTATGATAATTATCCCCAAATCACGCCGATTATTCAAATCAACGACTATACGCATAGTTCGAGAGTGTATAAATACCCGAGCCATCGAAAAAAGAAAAATCCTACAACCTCGTAAGCCAGTGACCACCCCTGCTTTTTCATATCTTTCATATAAGTATTTACTACTTTTCTAGGAGTAATTTAATTGTAATTGGTTACTAGTTCCCCTTGTAAACCTTTTCTAAAGCAATACAATTTCTAATCGGCTCCTTAGCCGTGTTAAATCTCTGTTTCTACATCCCGATTCAGCTATTCTAGGCCGAACTCTTTCTCTCCCTACCTCCATATCTCGTTTCGACTAATCTAAGTCGGACGGTCGCGAGAGTTGATTGAGAAGAACTCGGCCAAGCGGATCCCTCCTCGGCCCAATCGCTTGATCCATTAGCACGCGGCGCATCACATCTAGAGGGTCAACCAACCTGGGGCCAATCAACGACCGAGCCTGGTCAACGATTAGCATGATATTTTCGGCCCCAACAACCTTTTGGCACGTCCGGTGGGACCCTCAGGTAACTCTTACCTTCTCCTGCCGTTACAATGTCAGACAACAACAGCTTGAACCTCAGAGACAAAGTCGTTCCTAGACATACTGTCACGCCCCAGGTGTAAACCAGAACTCGGGCCCGCCAACAGATCCGCCGTGCACATAGAATTTTCCATGTACACGAAGCGCTGGTAACCTGCTCAGATATATCATATATAATAAAAGAGCATAAACAGAGCTGAACTAAAAGAACTAAAAGTAATCTCAGACTGAAATAAAGTACAAGCTGAAATAAAAGTACAATAAACTCCCAGCTCACCACAAATATACAACCAGCTGGCCAAAGCCAGACTCAAAAGTAAACTACTGTAGTCTGAGATACAAAAGGGGATACAATAAAAGTCTAGCTAATCTCTCGCTCGGGGTAGATGATCTAGCTAGTCGGCGATCATTTTACCTCGATCTGTCGCTGAAGGCCCAGCAGCTCCCACAGACGACTCTGCAAAACAAAGGGAAAAATGACAGAAAACAACAATGGGGGTGAGAACTACTAGATAAACCAGTAGCCTCCCCTAGTGGGTAAAAACCTATAATGCTGACGCACCCACTAGGAATAAAGAGGCAAAAAGGAGGGAATAGTAGTAAGCTATGAAGGCTGCTGAAAAAGAAACTGCTACTACAATGCCTCTAAATGCAGCGCCAAAAAGATGTCTGTATGCATGCAACTATAAGGCTAACCGCCCAAATAAACCCAATCAAAAGGCCAGGAAGCACTGGCACTGCCTGCTCTGTCATCACTCACAACTCACCAACTGACCGGCACCCGTCACGGTCAAAAAGCCTACTCCGGAGTGGCACTCGAGGGGAGCGACCCACACGAGTAAAGTATCTCTGTATCAAGCATCTCTGTAACCAATGTCTCACAATAGCAGGACTGGATCATGACTATGATCAAAGTGGGAAAAACTCCATCCACTAATGCAATCCCGATCCCCAATCTGATGTGATAACAACATCCGGTCAACCGCCCAAAATCCGCGGTCGCCGCTGAACCCATAAATCCCAATCTGATAAAGTAAAAACATCTGGCCGACCGCCTAACATCCGCGGTTGCCACTAAGCCCCACAATCCCCAAGACGAGTCTAAACTATCCCAGACTCAAGGTCCAGACTGCACTATCCCAAAATCCCAATCAGACTCGAGCATCATGCATCGATAGAGAAGAAGAACGATAAGACATGTTTTCTCCTCAGTCAAATCCAATAATATAGTGCAACAGTAAATAGTGGCCTAACTAGGTGTCCAGATAAGCATGCAATTGTCCTTTTAAAAAGTATTAGAAAAATGACTAAGGTTTATTGCAAAGAATTATTTTAAAATATTAATGTGATACTAATTTGCATGCGGGGTTAAGATATAGCAATTGTCCAACATTATTGTCCCAAATTTATCACATAAAGGCTATCAATTAAATTAGGGGGCATTGCATCAGGTTCACATACTAACAGCTAGTTGTCACATATATAATTGGGGAACTCTAATACTCCTAGTGAGCATGTCAACAAAGAGGGAAACACAACCACCCACCTCGAAAAGCGTGCACAACACTCGAAAAATACCCCGCTGTCCGCTGTCCTCTAAGCACACAGTCAGCCGTAACAGTGTCCTACAACCACACACATTGCACACGGTGTAAGAAATACAAGTCCCAAAACACAGTTTTGCTATTTTTATAATCAGCACGCAATACGAGGAATTTCACCTCTGTCCCAAGCTCCAAAAATCTCAAAAAAATCACGGTTGCGTTCCTCGCGAAAAGTAGCCCCAAATCGACTGTTTAAACGCCTCGATCTGATGCTCCTACGCCAAGATATAATTCATCGAAGTTGCCGCTGTCAAAAATCCAAACAGCAAAAGGGGTGTCAAAATGTCTCGGGAACCGTGCCAAACTTGCGGAATCCAGAAAAATTACCAACATGAAAAACAAAGCCCTACCTCTTAGGAACACACCGGCGAAGAAATCGTCGAAAAAGGACTCCTGTACTGTGCAGGGGACTCCTCGGACTGAAATGCGACGATAACGGGCCGAAAATAGGGAAAAACGAGGCGCACTGTAAAATCCGGATCGCCGTTGTCGAACTTCCGAAAAATCTGGGAATGCACCACGAGATGTAAAATCAAAAGGGGAACAAACTTGCTATAGTGATCTCTCTCTGGTTCTCTCTCTATCACTCGAAAAACCAGAAAAGAGGGGGGTGGAGGCCTATTTATAAGCCCATTAAAACAACTGGATTAATACCAATTGTGTCCCGGTTTCGGGCGCCCGAAAGTTTCGGGCCCCGAAACCGGGCCCAAACAGTGCCCAGCCCAACTCGGCCCGCTCCCGCACAAACGATCCGGCCGGACCGAACGCCGGTCCAACCCGCCCCGGGGTGCGACGCGTGTCCCCCGCACAGGGAACAGCGCACCCGGCGAACCGAGCGCGGCCACGCGTCCCCCTGCGGGGGCAGCGGGGTGGGTGGCGCCAGCCAGTGGCGTGGCGCCACGTGGCGGGCCTTTTCCCCCCTGACACGCCAGCCGGCGCGCCGCTGTGCGCCTGCACCCGCGTGCGCATACGGCCGCAGGTGCGCGCCCGCTGGTGCACCGCGCGCACCTGCGCCCGCCAACCCGGGGCCGCCACGTGGCGCGCCCCGGTCCACCGTGCACCGCGCCACAGTCCGTGCCTGCTCGGCCTGCCCGCGCTGCCCGCGCACTCACCCGTCCACCGAGCGCACTGCACCGGACCAACCAAGCATTGCCACGTGGCCCGCCGGTCCACGGTGCACCGGCGGCCCACTCCGTGGACCGGGGAGCGTGCGCCGGCCCAATGAAAGGCTGCCACGTGTCCAGGCCGGTCCACGGCTCCCCCCCGTGCACCATTTTGCGCAGAAAACTTTCGGGGGTCCCTTTTTGGGCATCCGGACTCAGAAAAATATAAATAAATAGCCGTTTTCAAGCGTTTTTCCGTGCTGAATCCAAATATGGCCTCAGTTCAGCCTGAATCCACTCCCAAAATTCGGCAAAAGCAGCCGAAGGTCAAGCTTGACCCCAATTCCTCACTGAGTCTAAATCAACACATCTCTTTGACATGTTGGGGCCCAACACATCAACAATAGGTGTTCCACACCCCGAAACAGGGGAAAAACACTGGGGGACCTGGGACACTACATCCTCCCCCACTAACAAAAGTTTCGTCCTCAAAATATAAATCATACCTCAATCCTGAGCCTCGAGCAGGTAGGGGTAAGTATCCATCATCTCTGACTCGAGCTCACACGTCGCCTCGCGCTCATCATGATTGCTCCAGAGGATCTTCACATAGGGGATGGTCCGATTGCGCAATTCTTTCACCTCCCGATCTAGAATTCGCAGTGGGCGCTCCTCATATCTCAAATCCTCGCTGATCTCGAGTGGTGCAAAGTCGATGACGTGCGACGGGTCGAAGACGTACCTCCTCAGAGTGGAAACATGAAAAACATCGTGGACACCAGCAAGTCTCGGGGGAAGTGCAAGTCGATAAGCAACTGGCCCGATATGCTCCAACACCTCAAAGGGCCCAATGTATCGGGGGCTGAGTTTCCGGCGAATGCCAAACCTCCTAATCCCCTTGGACGGCGAGACTTTCAGAAATACATGATCTCCAACCTGAAACTCTAAGTCTCGTCGCCGAACATCAGCATAGCTCCTCTGTCGGCTCTGAGCGGTCTGAAGATGCTGTCGAATCACTCGGACCTTCTCCTCTGCCTCTAGCAGTATATCTGGCCCCAAGGTCCGTCTCTCGCCTACGTCACTCCAATAAAGTGGTGATCGACACTTGCGTCCATACAACGCTTCAAACGGAGCCATCTGTATGCTCGCTTGAAAGCTGTTGTTGTACGCAAACTCAACCAAAGATACGTGTCGAATCCAACCTCCGCCAAAATCCAAGACGCAAGCCCTCAGCATGTCCTCCAAGATCTGTATAGTCCGCTCTGACTGCCCATCAGTCTGTGGATGAAAAGCTGTACTGAATCTGAGCTGAGTCCCCAAGGCGGTCTGCAAACTCCTCCAGAAACGTGAGGCAAACCTCGGATCTCTATCTGACACAATGGAGGCGGGTACTCCATGCAACCTCACTATCTCATCTAGAAATAACTGGGCTAGTCGCTCGAGTGGCCAAGTAGTCTGCATAGGCAAAAAGTGCGCTGACTTGGTAAGTCGATCCACAACTACCCAGATAGCATCTGCTCCGCCCTGTGCCCTCGGCAATCCGACCACGAAATCCATCGTAATGTGGTCCCATTTCCACTCAGGGATTGGGAGACTTTGTAACTTGCCAGCTGGCACTCGATGCTCAGCTTTTACTTGCTGATAAGTCAAACACTGGGCCACAAATCTCCCAATATCCCTCTTCATACCGTTCCACCAGAAGTGTGACTTGAGGTCCTTATACATCTTAGTCCCTCCAGGATGAAGGGTATAAGGTGTATAATGGGCCTCTCTCAATATCTGCTCTCTGATCTCAGCATCCACTGGCACACATGCTCGGTCCTTGTACCTCAGTACTCCCGCAGCATCCACTGTAAAGTCCCCTGACTGATCACTCGGAATTTGATCTCGAATCCTGGTTAAGTGGGGGTCCTCACTCTGTCTCTCCTTGATCCTGTCCAGCAGAGTGGGCTGCACGACTAAGGACGTCAATCTAGCAGAGACCCCAGGGGACACAACCTCTATCTCGAGCCGTCTCATCTCCTCTAATAGTGGCGCCTGGTCTGTGATCAACATAGACAAACTCTGTACTGCTCTCCTGCTCAATGCATCAGCGACCACATTAGCCTTGCCTGGGTGGTAAAGGATGTCCACATCATAATCCTTTAGTAGCTCTAACCACCTGCGCTGCCTCAAGTTCAGCTCCTTCTGTGTGAACAGATACTTTAAGCTCTTGTGGTCGGTGTAGATCTCACAATGCTCTCCATACAGGTAATGGCGCCAAAGCTTCAGTGCAAACACCACGACAGCGAGCTCCAAGTCGTGGGTAGGGTAATTCTTCTCGTAATCCTTGAGCTTTCTAGATGCATAAGCAATTACCCTCCCTTCCTGCATCAACACGAAACCGAGTCCACTGTGCGATGCATCACTGTAGATCACATATCCTTTCCCCATAACAGGGAGGGAAAGGATAGGAGCGGTCATCAATCTATCCTTCAGCTCCTCAAAGCTCCTCTGGCAGTCCTCACTCCAGATAAACTTAACTCCTTTACGCGTCAACCGAGTGAGGGGTGTGGAAAGCTTCGCAAAGCCTTCCACAAACCGACGATAATAACCAGCTAAATCCATGAAGCTGCGCACCTCTGATACAGTCGTCGGTCGGGGCCAATCTCGAACTGCCTCAATTTTCGCCGGGTCTACAGCCACACCGGCGGCGGAAATCACATGGCCCAAGAAAGCTACCTCCCGAAGCCAAAACTCGCACTTCGCCAGCTTGGCATACCACTTCTTCTCTCGTAGAAGTTATAGCACAGTCCTCAAGTGCTCCTCATGCTCGGCCTCGCTCCGGGAGTAAACAAGGATATCATCAATGAACACCACCACAAAACGATCCAGAAATGGCCGAAATATCCTGTTCATCAAGTCCATAAAGGCGGCAGGGGCATTAGTCAATCCAAACGGCATAACTGTAAACTCATAATGCCTGTACCGAGATCTGAAAGCAGTCTTAGGAATGTCCTCGGCCTTCACCTTCAGTTGGTGGTAACCAGACTGTAGATCGATCTTGGAGAAGACACAAGACCCTTGCAGCTGATCAAAGAGATCGTCGATGCGTGGCAAAGGGTACTTGTTCTTGATGGTCTGTCACGCCCCGGGGGTTTCATTAAGCGGAAGTCGACCACTGAAAATGGTTTGAATTTGCGTATACTTTTTTTGAAATCAAACTCCCCCGGTGCGTGCCCAGACCCGCTGCATATACAAATTCACTCTGCGAACGGGCAGAGTCTCCTTTGTATATGCACGGTGTCCTGACTACAATCATCCTACAATCATCACTTTAACCACACTAGTTCAACAGTCGAATGCATACAATCATTTTCCATAAGTATATAGAGGCCGGCTAGTTTTGAAAAGATAAATCCACAAGGTTTTAAAAAAAATGGTGCCTACACGACACCCACGTTTTCAAAACAGTTTTCGAAATGATTTTCCTTTCCTTTTCTTTTGTAGTTTGAAAGCGGCCCAACGGAAAGAGCAAAACAAACGCTCACAAGGATAATAAACGACATTCCAACATCCAAATCGACCCCACAAGGGTATCGCAATCCACATAGCAAACTACTAACAGGTAATGAAATGAGCAAAATAGAAGCACGTACAGTCTATGGTCTCGAAGGACCAAAAGTACTCTCGCCACGGCCTCCCCGTCGTCCTGGCACTCGTCCCTGGACGAACCTGTCACAGAGCGGGAAGTCAGTGACCAAGAAGATAAAGCACGAGCAACTAGGGCTATAAATAAAGCAAACCGCAGTAAAACCAGAGCAACCGCCCTCTTCCTCATGCCCTCGATAGCATCCCTGCATAACCAGTATACCCGTAACACCTGTAACACCTGTAACACCTATACACCTGACCTCGTCGGGCACCTATCCCGACGGATCGCACCGCTCACACCTTGGGGCACCGGATCTCGTGGGCACCTACCCCGACGGATCGCACCGTTTCCCCCCCCCTAGATGCCACAAACCCCACACCTACGGGGGCCCCCACTACGTCACCTCGTGGGTATACACGGGTCATCGACCACTTTTCCGGAAAAGCACACCCTTGGCGGTGGCCAAACCGCGGGTGCGCGTGCTGCAGCCTCGAGCATAGTAACCACATACACATACATAACATAAGCACCGCGACACTTGGTCGCTATAACATTAATAAGAGCATATGATAAATGATAACAGGGGTTAACAATATTAAATGATGCAACTGCTTACTCTTACACCTTTCCCACAATACCGTAATTCAAACACCAGAAGAATTCCCTATAACGGGGTGTATCCCCCCCGCACCGTGGCCCTCAGTCGCCACAAGTGAGATGACAATGAGATATAAAAGTAACGAGAATATGCGCAAGAGGTTCTAAGGGGTACCCACCAGGTTGAAGATATACGACCGCGCCCGCGACCCTCACAAGCCAATCGGAGCTCCTCGCGGCCTACTAAAATATCCAAGAGCACAAATTAACACCTTACCCTAATCAGGTAAAAATCAGTGGTCCCGACCACTGTAACATTAAACCCCCAAAACTGAAACCACTGCACCTAGAGGACCGAGACGTCAATCAAAAACCAACCAAACAAAACCGTCAAGTAAAACCGAATGACTCAAATCAAACCGGGTCCCCGACGACGAAAAGATGAGAAACAGACCCGACGGCGCGCCCCCGACAATTTCGTCGAGGCGCAGAGCGTCGGCGAAATCGGCACCCAACAAAATAAATTAGTGACCAAGAAGGTCCCGAGTGGCCATGCCAAGAAAACCATGGAAATTACGATCCCAACGGCGGAAACGGCGCTCAAAACGGTGGAAAAAGGGCAAAAACGGAGCTACCGAACTTTGGGCTGTCGGGTGGTGCACAGGAGCAACCGTGGACCGGGTCTGCGCATCGGGGGAGGCGGCGGCATGCACCGGGTGCACGCGGGGAGCGTGCACCGTGCGCTATGGGCCGGGCCGGTGCACGACCTTAGCGTGCACCGGGCCCACGGCCGCGGGGGCCTGCAGCGTGCACCGGGTGCACGCTGTGGCGTGCACCGCGCCTAGACGGGCCGGGCCGGTGCACGACACGAGCGTGCACCAGGCTCACGGCTTCCGCCCCGCGGGTCGTGCGCCGGGTGCACGCCCGGTTGTGGACCGCGGGCTGGGCCGGTGCACGAAAGCGTGCGCCGGGTCCGCGGCTACCGCGTCGCGGGTCGTGCGCCGGGTGCACGCCCCGGCTGTGGACCGCGGGCTGAGAAGCCGTACGGCGATGAACAGTAACGCCCCCTTTTTCGCGTTTTCTCTCCGTTTTCGCTCCTGTGCGACACCGGCGACGACCCCGCCAACACGATAACGGCGGCGGTGGCCTCCGTTTTAACCACGGCGGCGGCGGCCTCCCGTTCAACAACCCGTATTGCCGTGACATCAACCGGAACCCCCAAAACGGACAGATCAAAAAGAAAACTTGAACCTCTCACCTTGATTCCGCCGACGGGGGAGGAGGAAGGAGGATCGGCCGTCGTCGCCCGATCGGTTCCGGCAGTTCCTTCTTTTCCCTTCGCTTTCGTCGCCTCGGTTCCTCACGCCCACGATTGAAAAGAGAGGAAATATGAATTGGGGTTCCCCTTTTTCTCTCATAAAAGCACCGCCTTAAACCCTAGCCGTCAAGAGGACAAACCAAAAAAAAATAAACCCTACGGTCCCCGATTTTAAAGAAACCCTAAAATAACCAGAACAAAACCGGCGGCTAAGATTGTCTCGAAAAGCGTGTCAATCGCTCGCACGGATCTCAGAGCACCTAAAAGGGATCCAAAGTTCAAAAATTAGATTCTGGGAGATCCCGGGGTCGGAATTCAAATCCGATCACGCCCCCGTTCTCCGTTTTACGAGCCCTACCACCTAAAAATACCCGCAGGTCCCGAGGGTCTGCCCAGAAATTCTCGAACTTCCAACCCCCCCCCCCCCCTCTAACAACAAAAAGGATTCAGTTAAAACCAAAACGAAAAACCGGAGGGTCGAGGTATTACCAAAATAACTAAAATAACCTAAAACATAACTAATGTGAAAAAGTCTGATCGCAGAAGGGTCCCATTCGATCGCCTCGAAAAGCGTGCCGGCCACTTAACACAGATTCTGATGCACCCCTCAAAGGCAAACGCCTTGATCCCCATTCCGGTAGATCCGTAAATCAGAATCTGAATCCGTTCGCTTTGCCGTCCTCCGTTTTACGAGCTCAAACCCAGAAAAATACCCGTGGTCCAGGTCCAGTCCATTGCCGCAAACACCGTGAAGAGTCTCCCCAATAATCCCGTCATAAACGAAGGTATACAAAGGCATCGAAACGCAAGAGTACTACATCACTCACCACTTAAAAGAAGTTTCGTCCTCGAAACTTAACCCTGGTCCACAATGAATAAATCTGGGTAGCACTCCCTTATCTTTGACTCCAGTTCTCAAGTCGTTTCACGTCCTTCCTGGTTGCTCCACAGCACCTTCACGTGGGGGATCGTCCGGTTACGCAAACCTTTCTGTCCTCTCGTGCTGAGATCCGCACCGGTGTTCCGTTGAAGCTCAGGTCCTCTCTAAGCTCAAAAACAGTGACTATCCATCACCCAAAACAAGTACGCAGGTTCAAAGCATATCCTCGAAAATTCATATTACTCGCTCGGGTTGCCCGTCGATCTTGGGGGGGGGGGGGGGGGGGGGGGGTGAAACGCCGTGCAGAGGTGTGGTTTAGTCTCTAGAGCTTGTTGTAATCCTTGCCAAAGGTTCGACACAAGCCGAGGTCTCTAGCCCATGTCGTATGGATGGGTGAGAAAAGAGCCGACTCCGTCAATCGGTCCACTGCGACTCAGACCGCATCGCGTCCTTGAACCTCTTCGTGTCGCCCGGATGCGCCGCATAGGGAGCGCAGTGCGCCTCCGATAGTATCTCCTCCTTCAACTCTGGCAGCCCTCGAAAACATATTGCGCCATTCGCACTCGCCGAAAAGTCGCTTGCATGGTCCGGGGGAAGAAGCATGTCACGAACAAGCTATATCGGTGCGCCTGTCTTCTGACCCTCCAGGATTTCTCTAATAGGGTTGGCTTGACCAACAAGGTACAACAGGTCGCGCGACCATATCGGTCCCGCTAAGTACTCGCGCTCAGCGATTTCCCCCCTCTCGATTTGACCTTTTCGGCTCTAAACATCCACTACTACACTTGCCTTTCCCGGGGTGATACTGAATGGACAAGCCGAGTCCTTCAGTAACTCCAACCAATACTTCTGCCGCAAAAATCAAATCCTTCTATGTGAACAAGACCTAAGACTCTGGCGATCCGAACACACATCACAATGAACTCCAAAATGTGGTGTCTCCAAAGCTTTAAAACGAAGACGACTGCTGCCAGTTTCGGATCGTATGTCGGGCAGTTCCGCTCACCTTCTCTGTGTTTCCCGTTGCCGACCCAATGTGCCCCAAAAGTCCCCTTCGCGAAGTCAGAACTCACATTCTTAAATTTAGCAAACAGCTTCTGGTCCCTGAGATTCCGGAGAAAAATCCGTAAGTGCTCCTCGCAGTCGATTAGAGAGGTCGTCAATCCCGGACTTGTTCTTCGCTGTAACTTTGCTTATCTCCCTACAGTCGATGCGTAGGCGTAGGCTTCCGTTCTTCTTTTGCACGAAGCGCACGGGTGCACCCCAAGGCGATACACTCGGTCTGATAAACCCTCTATTCAGAAAAACTCCTTGTGCCTTGAATTCCCTCAGTTCCGCGAAAGCCATTCCGCAAGGCGCCTAAGTGATAGGTTGCGTGTCTGGTAGAAGCTCGAAAGATAGGATGACCTCTCGCCCGGGGGTATTCCCGGCAATTCAATTAGGGGGATGACAGAAGAAACCCTTATCATGGGGGTGTCAGTGACCGACGCAAAGGGTCGAGTCGCTAGGCTCACTAAAGCCAAGTAGCTATACATCCGCCGGATACCTCGTGAACCAGTCCATGCCCAGCACCTCGTCGTATTCCTGCCTCCCTACTCGAAATTCCCAGTCACGACGCCACCGGTCTGCACACCGCCCCAGCCGGCGCTGAGCAGTCAGCAACAACGTCTCGCGATGTGTCGAGGTACCCCAGTCATACCGCCCACCCCATACCAATGATTCTTTAAAAGTCCAAAACATCCAGCCCGACGACGAGGAGAAACAACCCACACAACGCCCTCACAAGGCTCCGAGAGGTGAGAACAAAACAGGCTGGGTTACTAACTACCATAACTTCTCCCCTGAAAACAAAGAACTCACCTGTCACCAACGCGGACCGCTCCCCTCCGTCACCAACACGGGACACGTCCACCCGTCACCAGCACGGGCCACAAGCTCGGAACATATCCACAACGCTCCCAAGCCAAGCCTCAAGGCTATGCCTTAGTCATGGGAAGCTGGCGACAAAACCCACAAGGTAAGGTCCTATTTCCGTCCTGGCACCGACGGGGTGCGACGCTCTAAATTGCCACTGACTCTCGGTCCCAAACCGTTGCCCCACCAAGCACCGGGCATCGAATCGAGCGGTAACCTTCCAGACCAGCAGTGACACTCCCAAACCGTTGCTCAAGGTCCGTTCGGCAAAGACCTCCAGGTACTGAAGACTATCCATCTGAAATCTAAAGGGTCGGAAGAAGACAAGCAACGAGAACAGCGAGAAGAACCGTGTCAAAAGTTGCCTAGGTTCACTAAACGCACTCGAGGGATCACACGCCAACCCAAAGCTTTACCACCACAACCCCACTAAAAGGAGCCACTCGGCACCACCCAGCATCAAAGCTAAACCCCCTATTAAAAGTCGCCACTTACGCACCCTCATACGAAGCGAGGTACGGTCTCTCTAACCCCAAAACGAGGCCAAACGAAGAGGATTTACTAGCCCCGATGGCCTCCCTTTCTAACCCAAAGGAGCCCCCCGTGAACCCATCACGACGATCTCTACAACCGTCGCAGTGTCTATGGTGAAAAGTCGAACTATGGGTAACAATCTTAGGGGAAGAATCCTCGTTCCCACCCATACCTTGCCCATGGTGCAAAAGGAATCGACCGACTACTCGCTGTAGCTTAACACCAGAAGACCCAGAAGGTACAAGTTTAGACAACCGGCTATCGAGTTACCCATGACCGACAGACGGCCGACAAACCAACAACCACCGGTGGGTTGTGCTACCACCCGAGCTAAACCGAAAAAGAAACTCAATAGTCCCCGCACTCTCGCATCTCTACGCAGATATATTCTGATCATTTCATTAGTTAGTAGCCAGTGGTAATGTGCCCCAGTGGATGTTGGACAGCGACTACTGTGGTTAAAGCTGTTTGTGCTCTGATACCATCTTAATCTGTCACGCCCCGGGGGTTTCATTAAGCGGAAGTCGACCACTGAAAATGGTTTGAATTTGCGTATACTTTTTTTGAAATCAAACTTCCCCGGTGCGTGCCCAGACCCGCCGCATATACAAATTCACTCTGCGAACGGGCAGAGTCTCCTTTGTATATGCACGGCGTCCTGACTACAATCATCCTACAATCATCACTTTAACCACACTAGTTCAACAGTCGAATGCATACAATCATTTTCCATAAGTATATAGAGGCCGGGTAGTTTTGAAAAGATAAATCCACAAGGTTTTAAAAAAAATGGTGCCTACACGACACCCACGTTTTCAAAACAGTTTTCAAAATGATTTTCCTTTCCTTTTCTTTTGTAGTTTGAAAGCGGCCCAACGGAAAGAGCAAAACAAACGCTCACAATGATAATAAACGACATTCCAACATCCAAATCGACCCCACAAGGGTATCGCAATCCACATAGCAAACTACTAACAGGTAATGAAATGAGCAAAATAGAAGCACGTACAGTCTATGGTCTCGAAGGACCAAAAGTACTCTCGCCACGGCCTCCCCGTCGTCCTGGCACTCGTCCCTGGACGAACCTGTCACAGAGCGGGAAGTCAGTGACCAAGAAGATAAAGCACGAGCAACTAGGGCTATAAATAAAGCAAACCGCAGTAAAACCAGAGCAACCGCCCTCTTCCTCATGCCCTCGATAGCATCCCTGCATAACCAGTATACCCGTAACACCTGTAACACCTGTAACACCTATACACCTGACCTCGTCGGGCACCTATCCCGACGGATCACACCGCTCACACCTTGGGGCACCGGATCTCGGTGGGCACCTACCCCGACGGATCGCACCGTTTCCCCCCCCCCTGGATGCCTCAAACCCCACACCTACGGGGGCCCCCACTACGTCACCTCATGGATATACAGGGTCATCGACCACTTTTCCGGAAAAGCACACCCTTGGCGGTGGCCAAACCGCGGGTGCGCGTGCTGCAGCCTCGAGCATAGTAACCACATACACATACATAACATAAGCACCGCGACACTTGGTTGCTATAACATTAATAAGAGCATATGATAAATGATAACAGGGGTTAACAATATTAAATGATGCAACTGCTTACTCTTACACCTTTCCCACAATACCGTAATTCAAACACCAGAAGAATTCCCTATAACGGGGTGTATCCCCCCCGCACCGTGGCCCTCAGTCGCCACAAGTGAGATGACAATGAGATATAAAAGTAACGAGAATATGCGCAAGAGGTTCTAAGGGGTACCCACCTGGTTGAAGATATACGACCGCGCCCGCGACCCTCACAAGCCAATCGGAGCTCCTCGCGGCCTACTAAAATATCCAAGAGCACAAATTAACACCTTACCCTAATCAGGTAAAAATTAGTGGTCCCGACCACTGTAACATTAAACCCCCAAAACTGAAACCACTGCACCTAGAGGACCGAGACGTCAATCAAAAACCAACCAAACAAAACCGTCAAGTAAAACCGAATGACTCAAATCAAACCGGGTCCCCGACGACGAAAAGATGAGAAACAGACCCGACGGCGCGCCCCCGACAATTTCGTCGAGGCGCGGAGCGTCGGCGAAATCGGCACCCAACAAAATAAATTAGTGACCAAGAAGGTCCCGAGTGGCCATGCCAAGAAAACCACGAAATTACGATCCCAACGGCGGAAACGGCGCTCAAACGGTGGAAAAAGGGCAAAAACGGAGCTACCGAACTTTGGGCTGTCGGGTGGTGCACAGGAGCAACCGTGGACCGGGTCTGCGCATCGGGGGAGGCGGCGGCATGCACCGGGTGCACGCGGGGAGCGTGCACCGTGCGCTACGGGCCGGGCCGGTGCACGACCTGAGCGTGCACCGGGCCCACGGCCGCGGGGGCCTGCAGCGTGCACCGGGTGCACGCTGTGGCGTGCACCGCGCCTAGACGGGCCGGGCCGGTGCACGACACGAGCGTGCACCAGGCTCACGGCTTTCGCCCCGCGGGTCGTGCGCCGGGTGCACGCCCGGTTGTGGACCGCGGGCTGGGCCGGTGCACGAAAGCGTGCGCCGGGTCCGCGGCTACCGCGTCGCGGGTCGTGCGCCGGGTGCACGCCCCGGCTGTGGACCGCGGGCTGAGAAGCCGTACGGCGATGAACAGTAACGCCCCCTTTTCGCGTTTTCTCTCCGTTTTCGCTCCTGTGCGACACCGGCGACGACCCCGCCAACACGATAACGGCGGCGGTGGCCTCCCGTTTAACCACGGCGGCGGCGGCCTCCCGTTCAACAACCCGTATTGCCGTGACATCAACCGGAACCCCCAAAACGGACAGATCAAAAAGAAAACTTGAACCTCTCACCTTGATTCCGCCGACGGGGGAGGAGGAAGGAGGATCGGCCGTCGTCGCCCGATCGGTTCCGGCAGTTCCTTCTTTTCCCTTCGCTTTCGTCGCCTCGGTTCCTCACGCCCACGATTGAAAAGAGAGGAAATATGAATTGGGGTTCCCCTTTTTCTCTCATAAAAGCACCGCCTTAAACCCTAGCCGTCAAGAGGACAAACCAAAAAAAAATAAACCCTATGGTCCCCGATTTTAAAGAAACCCTAAAATAACCAGAACAAAACCGGCGGCTAAGATTGTCTCGAAAAGCGTGTCAATCGCTCGCATGGATCTCAGAGCGCCTAAAAGGGATCCAAAGTTCAAAAATTAGATTCTGGGAGATCCCGGGGTCGGAATTCAAATCCGATCACGCCCCCGTTCTCCGTTTTCCGAGCCCTACCACCTAAAAATACCCGCAGGTCCCGAGGGTCAGCCCAAAAAATTCTCGAACTTCCAACCCCCCCCCCCCCCCCTCTAACAACAAAAAGGATTCAGTTAAAACCAAAACGAAAAACCGGAGGGTCGAGGTATTACCAAAATAACTAAAATAACCTAAAACATAACTAATGTGAAAAAGTCTGATCGCAGAAGGGTCCCATTTGATCGCCTCGAAAAGCGTGCCGGCCACTTAACACAGATTCTGATGCACCCCTCAAAGGCAAACGCCTTGATCCCCATTCCGGGAGATCCGTAAATCAGAATCCGAATCCGTTCGCTTTGCCGTCCTCCGTTTTACGAGCTCAAACCCAGAAAAATACCCGTGGTCCAGGTCCAGTCCATTGCCGCAAACACCGTGAAGAGTCTCCCCAATAATCCCGTCATAAACGAAGGTATACAAAGGCATCGAAACGCAAGAGTACTACATGGTCACTTTATTCAGTTCCCTATAGTCCACACACAATCGAAGTGACCCATCCTTCTTCTTCACGAATAGCACCAGCGCTCCCTAGGGCGACACACTGGGTCTAATAAAGCCCTTATCCATCAAATCTTGCAGCTGTGCCTTAATCTCTCGCAGCTCAGCCGGTGCCATCCGGTAAGGAGCCTTAGAGATTGGCGCAGTTTCTGGAACTACGTCAATCACAAACTCGATCTCCCTGTCGGGCGGCATACTAATCAGCTCAGGTGGAAACACATCCGAAAACTCGCGAACGATAGGAATATCCCCGAGTCTCGGTGCCGCCGTAGGCCCCTCAACAACACTAGCCAAAAAGGCTACACATCCCCGATGAATCATCCGCCTCGCTCGAGAAGTCGAAACCATAGAAGCAAAGAAAGCGCTCTGACATCCCCGGTACACCAACACCTCCTGGCCTGGCTCTCTAAAAGTGACAGTCCTCTCGGCACAGTCAATAGTCGCGAAATACCGAGCCAGCCAGTCCATCCCGAGAACCACATCAAAGTCCCTCAGCTGTCTCAAGACCAACAGGTCTGCTGGCATAATCCAGGACTCGATCTGCATCAGGCAGGACCAACAACACTTCTCCATGTGCAAAGTGTGATCGGAAATCTGAACCTCTCGTGCACGTGGCAAAAGTCCTACCTCTAACCCATGTAATGATACAAAAGATCTACTAATGAAAGAATGCGATACTCCAGTATCAAATAAAGTGCGAGTCCTAATACCAGAAAATAAGGTGATACCTGCCACCACATGGTCTGCTGCCGAAGAGTCCTCTACCTGTGCAGCATACACTCGCCCACTCTGAGCTGGAGGGCGATAAACTGCGGGATGGGAAGAAGATGGCCTGCTTGCTGGAGCATAAGGCCGCTGAGCCGTCGATCGCTGCTGCGATGATGATGGGGCAGATGCTGAAGAAGGGGCGGCGGGGGTCGAAAAGGGGCACGAAGCTCGAATGTGCCCGGCCTGTCCACATCCGTAGCAACGACCCCACCGCTGGTCGCAGGTGCCCGGAAAATGCTGACCTCCACAGAAAATACAACTGCCTGGGGCCCGTGGCTGTCGTGACTGCTGCTGCTGCTGGTGAGACTGTCGCTATCGCTGAGGCTACCACTGCGATCCACGCTGCGACGACTGCGATCTCCGCTGCTGCTGCTGCTGCTGCTGCTGGGGCCTCTGGGATCCACCAGGCCCTCACCGCTCAGACCATCCTTGGCCGGAAAACTATGGCTGAGACGGTCGTGGCGGCCTCCACGAACTCGTCTGTCCCCCAACCTCCGGTGCTGGTCGCTTCGCCCCCGGGATCACTACGGGAGCTGGAGCTACCTTCTCCATCACTGCCTTCCCGCACTCCACATAGAGCACCTGCTCCATCGAGGCCTCCAAGGTCTGCAACCTGCGTGAGCGAACTAGCTGAAAAATGTCCCGACGCAACCCTCGCTCGAACATGTAAATCCGGTGCCCCTCATCTCGAACTACGTGTGGTACACATGCCAGCAACTGATTGAAATCCACAATATACTCGTGCACGGGCCTATCCCCCTGTCGAAGGTTTCTCAACTGCTCCTCCAATCTCTGCCGGACACTCTCCGGAAAGAAGGCCCCAAGAAGAAAACTGCGGAACTCCGCCCAGGTCAAGAGCTGAGCCCCAGGCGGACCAGCCGGTCGCACACGCCGCCACCAAGCCTCGGCGTTGCGCTCTAAAAAGTTCGTCGCCAATAACACCTGGTACCGCTCCCCGATGAACAGTGTCTCAAAGCGTCGCTCCATCGCCGTGATCCACGACTCTGCCTCCCACGGCTCGGCGCTCTGCCCCGAGAAATGGGGCGGGTCAAACTGGCGAAACCTCATCAGCAAGTCAACCACCTCCCGCTGCTCAGCCGGGGTCAGGGGTCCCGTCAACCCAGACGGCTGTCCACCAGTGCCCCGAGCAATAGGGGATGCTGGGGTCACTGGTACAGCTGGGGGAGCCACAGCAGGGGAAGATGGTACGGGAGAACTCTCCGGGAGTGCTACAGCTGGCTGCACCCTCTGCTCTAACAACTGTGTCAGCCGACCCATAGCCTCCTCCTGATGCCTAACCACCTCTACCATATGAGCCATCTGTGCCTGTAGCTCCTGCACCTCACTCTGCTGGCCCTGCCCGGACTCCTGTTGCTCGGGCTCCGAGAAAGAAGGCTGCGAACGCGTCAACATCCTGCGTCGCGGAGGCATCCTGCCATAAGAAACCACAATCAGTATCATAACCCCACACGACCCAATCTAGCGAAAGTCAAAGACATCCCCCTATTTCTGCGACTTTATGTTGTCTGCAGCCAACATAACTGTCCACCAGAAATTGGGTATGTCGATCCCTCACTCACTGGAGGAGTCAAATAAATAAATCAACGACTTTCGCAAAGTGTCACGTCTCTCGCGCCCTATCATCCTAGGGTCTGTCAAAAGCCTAGGGTTTCTTAAGTCCCAACTGACCTATCCCTAAGCTCCGATACCAACTTAATCTGTCACGTCCCGGGTGTAAACCAGAACCCGGGCCCGCCAATAGATCCGCCGTGCACACAGAATTTTCCATGTACACGAAGCGCTGGTAACCTGCTCAGATATATCATATACAATAAAAGAGCATAAACAGAGCTGAACTAAAAGAACTAAAAGTAATCTCAGACTGAAATAAAGTACAAGCTGAAATAAAAGTACAATAAACTCCCAGCTCACCACAAATATACAACTAGCTGGCCAAAACCAGACCCAAAAGTAAACTACTGTAGTCTGAGATACAAAAAGGGATACAATAAAAGCCTAGCTAATCTCTCGCTCGGGGTAGATGATCTAGCTAGTCGGCGATCCTCTTATCTCGATCTGTCGCTGAAGGCCCAGCAGCTCCCACAGATGACTCTGCAAAATAAAGGGGAAAATGACAGAAAACAACAATGGGGGTGAGAACTACTAGATAAACCAGTAGCCTCCCCTAGTGGGTAAAAACCTCTAATGCTGACGCACCCACTAGGAATAAAGAGGCAAAAAGGAGGGAACAGTAGTAAGCTATGAAGGCTACTGAAAAAGAAACTGCTACTACAATGCCTCTAAATGCAGTGCCAAAAAGATGTTTGTATGCATGCAACTATAAGGCTAACCGCCCAAATAAATCCAATCAAAAGGCCAGGAAGCACTGGCACTGCCTTCTCTGTCATCACTCACAACTCACCAACTGACCGGCACCCGTCACGGTCAAAAAGCCTACTCCGGAGTGGCACTCGAGGGGAGCGACCCACACGAGTAAAGTATCTCTGTATCAAGCATCTCTGTAACCAATGTCTCACAATAGCAGGACTGGATCATGACTATGATCAAAGTGGGAAAAACTCCATCCACTAATGCAATCCCGATGCCCAATCTGATGTGATAACAACATCCGGTCAACCGCCCAAAATTCGCGGTCGCCGCTGAACCCATAAATCCCAATCTGATAAAGTAAAAACATCTGGCCGACCGCCTAACATCCGCGGTTGCCCCTAAGCCCCACAATCCCCAAGACGAGTCTAAACTATCCCAGACTCGAGGTCCAGACTGCACTATCCCAAAATCCCAATCAGACTCGAGCATCATGCATCGATAGAGAAGAAGAACGATAAGACATGTTTTCTCCTCAGTCAAATCCAATAATATAGTGCAGCAGTAAATAGTGGCCTAACTAGATGTCCAGATAAGCATGCAATTAGCCTTTTAAAAAGTATTAGAAAAATGACTAAGGTTTATTGCAAAGAATTATTTTAAAACATTAATGTGATACTAATTTACATGCGGGGTTAAGATATAGCAATTGTCCAACATTATTGTCCCAAATTTATCACATAAAGGCTATCAATTAAATTAGGGGGCATTGCATCAGGTTCACATACTAACAGCTAGTTGTCACATATATAATTGGGGAACTCTAATACTCCTAGTGAGCATGTCAACAAAGAGGGAAACACAACCACCCACCTCGAAAAGCATGCACAACACCCGAAAAATACCCAGCTGTCCGCTGTCCTCTAAGCACACAGTCAGCCGTAACAGTGTCCTACAACCACACACATTGCACACGGTGTAAGAAATACATGTCCCAAAACACAGTTTTGCTGTTTCTATAATCAGCACGCAAAACGAGGAATTTCACCTCTGTCCCGAGCTCCAAAAATCCTAGAAAAATCACAGTTGCATTCCTCGCGAAAAGTAGCCCCAAATCGACTATTTAAATGCCTCGATCTGATGCTCCTACGCCAAGATATAATTCGTCGAAGTTGCCGCTGTCCAAAAATCCAAACAGCAAAAGGGGTGTCAAAATGTCTCGGGAACCATGCCAAACTTGCGGAATCCAGAAAAATCACCAACACGGAAAACAAAGCCCTACCTCTTAGGAACACACCGGCAAAGAAATCGTCGAAAAAGGACTCCTGTACTGTGCAGGGACTCCTCGGACTGAAATGCGACGATAACGGGCCGAAAATGGGGAAAAACGAGGCGCACTGTAAAATCCGGATCGCCGTTGTCGAACTTCCGAAAAATCTGGGAATGCACCACGTGATGTAAAATCAAAAGGGGAACAAACTTGCTACAGTGATCTCTCTCTAGTTCTCTCTCTATCACTCAGAAAACCAGAAAAGAGATGGGGGTGGAGGCCTATTTATAGGCCCATTAAAACAATTGGATTAATACTAATTGTGTCCCGGTTTCGGGCGCCCGAAAGTTTCGGGCCCCGAAACCGGGCCCAAACAATGCCCGGCCCAACTCGGCCCGCTCCCGCACAAACGATCCGGCCGGACCGAACGCCGGTCCAACCGCCCCGGGGTGCGACGCGTGTCCCCCGCACAGGGAATAGCGCGCCGGGCGAACCGGTCGCGGCCACGCGTCCTCCTGCGGGGGCGGCGGGGTGGGTGGCGCCAGCCAGTGGCGTGGCGCCACGTGGCGGGCCTTTTCCCGCCCGACACGCCAGCCGGCGCGCCGCTGTGCGCGTGCGCCCGCGTGCGCGTACGGCCGCAGGCGCGCGCCCGCGGGTGCATCGCGCTTACCTGCGCCCGCCAACCTGGGGCCGCCACGTGGTGCGCCCCGGTCCACCGTGCACCGCGCCACAGTCCGAGCCTGGCCGGCCTGCCCGCGCTGCCCGCGCACTCACCCGTCGACCGAGCGCACTGCACAGGACCAACCAAGCATTGCCACGTGGCCCGCCGGTCCACAGTGCACCGGCGGCCCACTCCGTGGACCGGGGAGCGTGCACGGGCCCAATGAAAGGCTGCCATGTGTCCAGGCCGGTCCACGGCTCCCCCCCGTGCACCATTTTGCGCAGAAAACTTCCGGGGGTCCGTTTTTGGGCATCCGGACTCAGAAAAATATAAATAAATAGCCGTTTTCAAGCGTTTTTCTACGCTGAATCCAAATACGGCCTCCGTTCAGCCTGAATCCACTCCCAAAATTCAGCAAAAGTAGCCGAAGGTCAAGCTTGACCCCAATTCCTCACTGAGTCCAAATCAACACATCTCTTTGACATGTTGGGGCCCAACACACCAACAATAGGTGTTCCACACCCCGAAACAGGGGAAAAACACTGGGGGACCTGGGACACTACACATACAGGGAATGACCAATTCGGTAACGTCGGACATGCGGAATACCCGCCACCGACAGTGCTAGAGATTCTAGAGACCATCAGAAGGTCGGTACCACAGGAGCCAACCCTAGCTCAGATATTCGGGAAAATAGCCCGAATGCTTGATAATATCGACAGGATCCAAGAGTCCCTCGAAAGAAACCGACTGGTACAGGATTCCCGGTTCGACTCAATGTTGGCTGCGGTGACAGCAAAGGAAGAAATACAGCTTGATTTGGGCAAACGCTGGCCCATGAAGACCCATACAGTAGAGGATATGTCTCTACAGTACCACAGCAATTGCCGACACAATCGATCGCGATGGCGCTGGCAATACCGACGGTGCAACCACAAGTTGCACCGCGGGTGGCTACTTATCAAGCGGCGCAGCCACTGGGGGCAGTGCAGCTGCAAGTGATCCCATACCAAATGGGAGCGGGGCCGACGGGGTAAAACATCGGCCATCAACTAGAGAATTATTAGGGGATTCCTCTTCCTCCCCCACAATCGTTCGTCCAGCCTCAGGCTGGGGGCAGGTTCAGCGGACAAGTCCTTCCACAGGGGCCGTTTCAGTAGCAGACTGGCCCTTACGGGCTGCCACCTTCTCCGGTGCGGCCGGCGGCTCCGTTACCTCAGGCCGAACTCGTCAAAATGGCTGGGGGAAGGTATGCCGAGCAGGTCCCCCCACAGGGACCTTCTCAACCTCAGGCTGGCCACTGTGGGCCGCCACCTCCACCAGCACAGCCGGCGGCTCTGGTACCTCAGGTCAAGATCGCCGAAAGGGTTGGGGGTAGGAATGACATGCAGGTCCCGCCGTATGGTCTGCCGCAGAATCAGGCTGGCGAATACGAGCTGCCACCTCCACCGGTGCAACCGGCAGCCCCAACACCTCCAGTGGGGCTCGCCGACAATCACGCCATATGGAGGATATCATCAGGAATACCTTCGGCACAGAGACCAGGCCGGCAGTTTGGCCAGTGTTCAGGTCCTCGTATCTCACTCACATCGATACGGACTATCTGTACCCGGCTAACTGGAAAATGCCAAAATTTGATAAGTTCTCAGGCGAGGAGAACGAAAATACTGTCGAGCACATCGCTCGATTCACGACCCAATGCCGAGAGGTGGCCGCAAGCCCATTCCTGAAAATGAGGCATATTAAGTACGTCGTAAACCAAGACGGCGTTCTCGTGGTACATAAGCTTGCCTCATAACTCGATCCACGATTGGAACGAGCCGAGGCCAAATTCCACAAGCAGTTTTATCGGGTCATGCCCGAACTGTCAATTGTCGATATAGCATCGTATCAGCAAAACAACGGGGAAACGATTGAAGAATAACTTAACCGTTTCAAGACGGCAAGGAACCGTTGTTTCGTAAGTATGCCTGAGTCCAAGTTTGCGAAAATAGTGTTCAACGGGCTCTATTTCAAGACGCACGATCATTTTGAGGACCAGCAATTCGCCAACCTCTTTGATCTAGGCATCCTAGTTGCTCAATATGAGCAGTTCTATAAAAATAATAATGACAATCGACCACAATGGAGCCGAGGGAAAGATTTGAAGAAGGCGAAAGAAAATGAGTCGCCTTGCTTGAGAAAAGTTCGGCACATGTAGAGCCGAATGGCAAGAACGAGGACTCGGCCGATGGGGCCGAGATATATGCGGCTGAACTGGTGAAAGACCGTCAGCCGTACAAGTGCCACTTGCTGAAGCCGGCAAGAATTTAGGAGTACAAAACCCGAGCATCGGCTAACGCATACACATTTGAGACTTCTAAGGCCGATCAAATTTTCGATCGGCTGGTCCAAGATGGGAGGATTCGACTCCAGGAAGGTCAAATGATTCCCCCATGCGAAGAGCTCCGAAAGCGAAAGCACTACAAGTGGCACCATTCGGGGAACCACCGGACAGGCGATTGCACCGCTTAGAAAAAACATATCTAGAAGGAAATCGACGAGGGGCGGTTTATGTTTGCCGACCGCGAAAATAATAATGAAATAAAAACTAATCCCTCTCCCCCGCAAGTAAATATGGTGGACACAAAGTGTCACGGGGCCAGCTTTTTCGCCTTAAAATTACCCCGTGCGGCGCTCAAGTGTCGCACACCCTAGCCAGCCTTCCCGAGTCCCTTGCCACAGACACGCCCTCGAACTTAAACAGCGGGATCACAACTCAATCATTAACCAAGCATGCTCCTCCACGAGCCTGACTGCCCGACGGCGCGCCTTACGTCGAACCCCTTGTCGAACTCCGCGAGTTCTGAACAAACAACCCCGCCACCGAGGTTGGCCTTTAAGCCAAGTATATTCTACCTAACCGGACAAACTCTTCTCGAGAGTGCTACTTAACCGAATGCCCCTTTGCCTCCGAAGCAAGCATCCAGGACAATACAAGTTCTCGCAACTTAGTCCATTCGAATGGCCCGAGCGAGTTGCCCTTGCGCGTTCCGCTCGTCTGCTTAACCGAGCGACCTATCGCACGCGTCTCGCCCGTCCGCCAGCCCATTGCTTGCCAAGGCGCCGCGCGCCCCGCAATTCCCATGACGGGATCCATAATCGAGTCGGGCATGTCCCGTCCCGCCGGCCACCTAGTTCCGTCATCGCTCCCGATTCGGTCCAAGGTCCGCTTCCCGAATACCCCACACTACTTATTCCCACGTGTATACTCTTCGCAAGGGTTTGCCAACCTAGCGACATTCCTCCCGCATCGCCAACCCCCTGGCACCTCCATTGCACGACCATGCTTGGCCGCCAACACACTCGGCCCAGTATCCAAGGTTTGCTTGACGGATGTCGCCCACAATCGAATCGGCCTCGCTCCGCTTCGCTAGCCACTCGGCACCTCCATTAGACGGCCATGCCTGGCCCCCAATACCCTCGGTCCTCTCCATGTCTCACTTTATGAAAACCAGCATTAATTGTCTCCTCTCACTTCGTGGGTCGCGCCGCACGAAGCCCCGCTCGGCACCGCTGCCTTTGCGAGCCTTGTCCATTACGGCGGACCGATCGTTCCTTCGCCTCGCAAACTTCGTAGGCCTCGCGCCTCACGAATCCCCGCTCGGCACATACATGCCTTGCCAAGCCTTGTCCGTTGAGGCGGACCAACCTTTCGCAAGACTGTCCCTCATCCGCTCGTTCGCTCCACTACAGAGATCCGAAACGACATAAGGTAGTGCAAGCAAACCTAGAGGCAAAGCCTCTGGGCGTTACCCCGCTCCGTAATGCCGTCGACCTCGTGTCTTAGGCATTACCCTAAGCCCGTGTGCTCATCAACCATCGAATACCGCTCACACGAACCTAGGCTTGGCGACTCCGCTCGCCAAGGGATGGCCTATGTCCTATAGGCCAACGGGGGAGTCGGGGCCACTTCGCAAGTGTCCAACCCCTCCTCTATATAAGGCATCCACCCTTTTGGCACCCCGGGGGTACAAAGGTGCTCACCGAGGGGTACGTTTTGAAACCCTGCATGCGGCACCATTTTCATGGTCATGGCATGGGCCATTGCTAGGGAATTGCCCCCGTTGGTTCGCCCGCGGCTCAACCCTGACGGATTGTCCCAACTTCGCAACCCCGTAACTCTGTCAACCCAAATGCCTACCAAATGTCCTCCAAAAGTGGTCCCCAAGGATGTCACGATCGAACCAACACGATCGACACATGACACAAAGGGAAAAGAGCCGGCACCAAAAGACAAATCCCTCGAAAAAGGGATGTCGGCGAATAGCGTCCCTCGGTACACGTGATGCAAAGCCGAGATGACGGTCGAAGATTGGAGCACGTTCTTCCTCGGCATGCCCGAGGAAGTCAAGAAATGGTTCGCCTTCCCCAACTTGGGCCAAGGTGAGGTTCGTCGTGACCCGTCGCTGGATCAAAATTCGGTTAAGGGGTCTAACAAACAACCTCCTAAGAAGGAGAACGAGAAGGACAAACAAGATAGGGCTATACAACGGACTTGTGTGAGTTGTACGACTTGAGAAGGTCGGGGCCGCAGACAGGCGGTTATAAGGGGCCCGGAGCCTCACTACAATAGCAGCGCTCTTACTACATCCCCCAGGGGAGCTGTAGACAGGGGGCACACCAAAGAGCGTCCGACCGAGAGGCCGAAGTAGGACGAATGTATGGGCCACAGCCGCACCCATATCAAAGCAGGCCCCGCGAGAGGCTCAGCCAAATGGCCGGCTACCCACGAGCGGAGCCAAAACCCCGAGCCTCGCACCACCAAGCCAACAGGCTAGGGGCACTGGCTACCCCATGTTAGATATATGCCCTATAAGCCAATCGATGACACAACTATAGGGTTTATATCTTTGTATCTTTCATTAAATTAATAAATTGGCATTTATTAATTCATATTATTGTCAAATATATGAATCATCCTTAGAATTAATGGTAAAAAATCATATCCCTAAGATGTTAGGAATTTGAGACATGTATTCTTTTATAATTAATTATTAAATGCTCCTGATCATAGGATTATCACGAGAGTGATGATAAATCCGGTTAGGTCAGTGTATTTTGTGCTTCCCTTATGGAATGACGAGTCTTAAGTCATTAGTGTGGTGACACTAGAGCATGTATACAGGTGAATGTTAGAGAACATTTTCACTCAGCGTGACCAATCATAAACAATCACATGGATGTCTACTCACTCGTCAGTGAATTGTTCTATGTTGTAGTAGTGTGAGTGATCCTTTGACCTGAGGCACCACGGTTATCTTACGTATGGGTTACTGTAGTTTGACTGTGTAAATACTTTATACCCTAATCATAGGTTAAAAGTCAACATATGTTGGCTACAGTGGGTCATGCGTAAAGATAGGTGTGTGTTAAGATGAAATTTATCATCCTCGATAGAGAGCTAATTATCTTATACTATCTGTTCTTTAAGACATAAAAGCCCTTGTCCAAGGCAGTGTGATTTTATGGAAATGAGTTTCCATATATCAGTTGTTGATCAGAAAATATATATATATATATATATATATATATATATAATATATATATATATATATATATATATATATATATATATATATATATATATATAATTGAGTAATGGGGTTTGACGAATTATCCATAACCTCGACGAGTTATCCATAACCTCGACTCAATTGGGACAAGTGATAGAGGATTTAATCACACGGTAACTACACCTAGAGGTTTAGTCCATTATTCATTCTATTTGGATTGCCGCGAAATACTGCTAGGTGTCACTCGTGGATTGTGGGACCCACATGAGTAATTAAGATAGTTAATCATACTCAATTGGGAGAGTCAAAAATATTTTGGTTCATCGAAAGGAGTTCCGATGGTGACACTAAAAGAGTTTAGTGTCACATCTCACAACCAGATAGAATTGAACTTATGTGGTCACACACAATAAAGGTTGCGTGTGATTTTGTGCTTAGAGAATTTATAGAGACTATTTTTTGCTAAAATAGCAAAACAAGAATTTATTTGTTAAGGCGATTAGTAAAAAATCTATAATTGCAAAAGATAAAATTTGTGTGGAGAAATCTAATACTAAATTTGATTTAGTATAAGGACTTACGTGCAATAGTTGCAATAGCTTAAGAGGTCATATTTCTCTCTTTATTTTAATTGATCATTTTATTAAATTGTTTAAATCAATCATTTTATTAAATTATTTGGAGATGGAGACGAGAAAGAAGAGAGAAAGAAATAAAACGACACATTAATTATACTATTAATGGAGAAAAAAAGAGAAAAACATTTTTTCTTTTCGTTTTCTTCTATTCTTCTCTAATACATATTAAATGAGAGGAGTTAACACTCATCTCATTTGTGATGTATGTTTTCTTTTCTCATTTTTTCCTCTCCTCACCAACTTTTCAAGAGGAAAGTTTTTTTTATTAATTGCAATAAAACCAACGTCTCATTATGAGAACGTTTCTCCACCTTTTTGTCTCACTACCTTTCGCCTTGTCTTTAAATAAAGGCATTCCTCAATGATAAGAAATCATAAGTTATATGAAGTATGAGAGATAGAGAGAATCTTCTTCTAATCATATAGAATTCTCTTTAATCATCAGAAAAGTCTTCTTACAATCATTTGTCTCTATATTATAGTTAATTCTCTTGAAATTGCTAGCACAATTTGAAATTCTTCTCCACATTAATACAAGAAATTATGAAAGGAGTTTCAAAATTATATTATGTGAAACACAAATCTCGGAGCAGTCTTGTGTGGATACATATAGAGGTCGAACAGTTGTGCGGCTCAAATGACCGAAAGTTTAGATCCAATATCAACTGACATACAATTTCGATAATCAACAAAGGTTGGAATCTAATTAGATTAGAATAATAATTTTTGTGTCACACTAGATGATCTTTGTGAAACCTCCGGAATTTGGATTAGTCCTATATATAAATGATATAATAGGACTAAATCTCTTAACCCGGCTATAGCATTTTGGATGGTAGCAAGATCCAAGAGGTTATGAGAGTTAAGCGTGAGAGTTAAGCATGCTAGAGCTAGAGTAATTCTAGGATGGGTGACCCTCTGGGAAGTGGGGCGTCACAATCTTGACACACACACACACACACACACACAGATATATATATATATATATATATATATATATATATATATATATATATATATATATATATATATATATATATATATATATATATATATATATATATATATGTATGTATGTATGTATGTATGTATGTATGTTATGATGTTAAGTTATATATGATTAGATCATATTTATAAATAAAATTTATTTTTACTAGATTAAATGCGTATGCACGCGCATACGTTTCCTTACACCCCCTTCGCGCCTGACGAGGAGTTCCCCT
Source organism: Tillandsia fasciculata (assembly GCA_029168755.2). Classification (NCBI taxonomy): domain Eukaryota; kingdom Viridiplantae; phylum Streptophyta; class Magnoliopsida; order Poales; family Bromeliaceae; genus Tillandsia; species Tillandsia fasciculata. The sequence goes on along the minus strand of CM054933.1, from coordinate 4,057,979 downwards.
GGATTACGACGGGGGAGGTGGACGCCTTGGCAATCCGCCTAGTGAGCCTGACGAGGAGTTCCCCTGGATTACGACGGGGGAGGTGGACGCCTTGGCAATCCGCCTAGTGAAGCAGCTCCAAATCCAGTCGTGGCCGAAACCATGGCAAATGCGAGAGATCCTCAGGGAACACCTAAGGGAAGTGGACTCGCCAGTCGAAAGTACGGCCGAACGATAGCCCACTCCAGGTAGGCTGAACTGGTGGCATGGTTCGGCCGTAACAGAGACCAAAAAGCGTCAGTAGCAACGGGCCTAAGCCGACGCAAAGATGAAGGCGATGACGGACCAAGGACCGTAGTTTGGCCCAAGCGAAGCACGATCCATGCTTCGGACGTCGTTTCACCCTGGGCGAAACGATTACGAAGCTAAAGGGTCAAAGGCACCCTTTCGGGGCAAGCCAACTAGACCGCATGTGGCTGCAGAGGAGCCGACACGCGTCTGCCAGGAGCTAGACGCCCGAATTCGAGCTCTTGATGCGATGATTCAGCGCAACATCAACGCCTCGGGGGGCCACGATAGACGACCTCTGAAAGAAAAAGATATGGAGGTCCCGACCACTCCTTCGGTTGAAGAGACCGAAGATACAAGCGAGGGAAAATCTCAGGCCAATGTTGATTCGACCGAGATAAACCTGTTGGGGTCATACCGAAGGGATTACTGACCCAGGCCCCACTTGGGCCTGAGAAAGGAAGGCTAGCCAAAAAAGGCCGACCATAACAGATTTTCAGCTACCATGTTCAAAGCCGAAAGGAGATAAAAATCTATGATCAGCCAGAAAGGTCAAGAATAAGTAATGTAGCCAGAGCTGTTCTAATAGAACGCTTTGATGAAAAGGCGCCAGAAAGCGGCAATAAAAGTTTTGTGTTAATGACTGAGAATTGAAGCCGATCAACAGAGAATATCTAAAACATCATCATCGATTCTGGGAGGATATGGAGCAAATGCGAGAAAACTTCAGATTTAATAAATCGATACATTTACAACTAAAAAAGGAGTAAATACAAAAGTGTTTCAAAAAAGAAAAGGGTGTGGTCGGAGACACTCAGTTGGCAGTTGAAATACATGGCCACCATCAAGTTGGCTGCGATCCGAAGCTGCAGGATCAAACACTACGTTTTGAAAATTGAGACACCTGGCAGCCACTGGAGCTAGCAGAAGGGGAAAGAGAGAATATAAAATGACAATTAGCTCCCTAAATAACTACATCCAACGAGAGATAATCATGCAGTTCCTCCTAGAGAAGAAGGCATCCGACCTCGCAGAAAAGATGGTCGAAACATGATAAGGCGTTCCCCCGGTGAAAGCCGAACGTTCGAGCGGTTCGAACTCCTCCAACTCCTAGGGATGGAGGCAAAAGACCAGCCTTCCCCCCAAAGGATCTTCTTAATAATAACCATCTGTAAGCAGCCGAGAATCGGCTAGACCACCAGACGTGATATCCCAGTAGGTCACACACAGGGGCTTCCCTAAGAGAAACCCTATTAAGGCTCCAAGGTGAGAAGAAACTTTTATCGACCGGCGTCAAGACGCCGCTAGTTTCAGCCTCGAAAGTGCTCTCAGAGACAAAAAAAAGTTACGACCAGGATGCTGGTGTAATGATGGCATAAAAATCGTCATGAGGAAAGAAGGTGATGCGAAGAGAGCTACAAGTAACGCTTTTTTTATAGGCCGACGAAAATGGACAAGATGACGACAGTCGCCCCTCGAAAAGTAGCAGCATTTATTGAAGAAACGGCGAAGGACATATTTGCCAAAAACCAAGAAAGATCAACACCTGTGTGCAAATCCCTCGAGCAGTGAGCAAATATCTTGCCAGGGTACGGGGATGAGATATCAGTATGCACACCAAATGTGGACTCAACTTCGACAATCACCCGAACGACACGTCAGGAGATTGCCGATGAGGCATTATTGAGATCAAAATTTTTTGTCACCTGAGGAGGTGACACATGGTGTATACTATTACCTTAGGACATCAGCCGATAGGGGGATAAGCCAGCAAAGGAGAACCCGCGGCTTGACCAAGACCGGCCTCGGTCACGTGAGCGCACGACACGTGACACATGCCATTCAGCCAACAGAAAAAGTGACCGAAAATAAGAAGATTATCGCCTCATCCAGGATCGACTTCGACTAAAGACCATACCGCCCTAGTCGAGCAATGAAGAAGACGAAATCAGAGTCAATTTTCAGCTACTTGGGCTGAAAAAGGAAAGACCTTGGAAGGAAAGAGTACGGGATTTGGGCATGAATCTCGTAACAGTTTCTAGAACGGCAAGCGATGCCCAGCATTGAAAAGTGTCGAAAATCATGCTTCGGCGCGTTGATAAGGGGATGAATTTGGACGAAAAATGGCTGTTATCCTATTTGAGGAAGTTCGACTCAAAAAGAAGCAGTTGAGGATTTTACGATAATTATCCCCAAATCACGCTGATTATTCAAATCGGCGACTATACGCATGGTTCAGGAGTGTATAAATACCCGAGCCATAGAAGAAAGAAAGGTCCTACAACCTCGTAAGCCAGTTGTCATGCCCCGGGATCGAAACTGCGACCCGGGCTCGCCAACTGATCCGCCGCCTATAAAAAACCCTGCATAGGCGAAGCGTCCAACCTGCAAGAAAAGGTACTACAGCTAAACATATATCAGAGCTATAAAGAAAACTGCTGTAAAACTAAAATCCAACCACTGTACAACTGAAAATAATGATACAATCTCCATCTCCCAAATATGATCATAAACAAAATCCTCTGATACAATAACCGCGAACTCAACAGAAAGGTAACTAAAAATAATACATCAGTGTACAGACTCTCAGTACAAGTCAGATCCTCATAATATAATAGTCTCTCAAAAGTGAAAAATAAAACTAATCTACTAACTGTACTACAAAATCTCCAATGTGGGGTACAGCTACTCTCCAAATACAGGTAGGGAACTAGCTCGCGACTCCTTCGCCTCGAATAGCAACAGCAGAATCAGCAACACCCGCAAATGACTCTGCAAAACAAAGAAGAAGAAAGAAAAAGGAGGGGGAGAACCCCCAATGGGTGTGAGAACTACACCAACAGGTAGTTCTCAGTGGGTACCGCCACCAGGCCCGACAGTCTGCCCACTAAGTCTACTAGAGGCATAAGATAACAATACAGTAAGAACTGAACAAGAGAAGCTGGAGATACTCTACAGCTATCATGCCTCCATCTAAATGCTCAATAGGCGATACAGCTGAAGAGAGATGCAACCACTCGCACACGAGGTGCTCAATCGACCAAATCGAACTGACTGCCTCATAGGGTCCAGTCAAGCCTGCGCCCACCTACTGCCACACATCAACAAGAGGACGGGACTTACGTAGGGCGTCCGTGACTGCCAAAACTGGCCCAGCCAGAGGGACTGCGTCAACAAGTCGTGATACGAAAGTAATAGGCCCACTCTGGATGGGGCACTCGAGGGGCGCGACCCCACCGAGGAAAAAGGTATCCGTGCATCTCTGTCGAGCTCAAAGTGGCTCATGCAGGCTATAGTCAAAATCCACGCTCACTCTTAGAACGGAATGACTCAAGATCCTCAAACATCTCGCACGACGATCGGAGTACTCTCGCCGACTCAGCTAACCAGCTCTTGCGAATCTCGAGACACTAACAAACTCAACCAACACATGGCACTAAACTCACTGACTAGAGATACTCCACAGTCGGGATCGACCCACAACTCAGGGCTAGCAACACTGGTCGGACGACACTCAACGACCCGGGACCACCGTCAACCCAAACGGTTTCCAACAACACCAACACTGGTCTAAACTCAGCTACCAGACTCCACTCATCCCCCAGGCCTGAGTGCAACACACGTCCCACAATAACCTGACCACTCGGCCCACTACCCGGGCGAGGAAACTCTATGTCCAGGAATATGCAAGGTGTGGGATGTCTAAAGCATAAAAGAACCTAGCCCAAGTGAAGGTTCTTTACTAGTCTGGTTAAACATACAACATATGACGGGGTGCTAGGTCAAGTTCCAATAATCAATAATTAATCCTCTAATCATGTTAAGCATAAAACTTGCTTCCAATCAAACGTAGTATACTCTAATCATACATGCTCATAAGCTTAAACCATATAGAGTAGACATGCATCAATCATATTCCCCAACAAGTAAGTGAATATCATCATCTAGCATGCTTTTCCACTAGTATAGGATAACCATCTTTATCTTGTAACTCTCCCTCATGCATAAGGGTAAATAAATCATGTACAATTTATCAATTAAGCCTCAATCCCATCATTCAAACCATTTCTCATGCTTAGATCACACTCATCAAAATTGTACATTAAACTATGCATGCATACTAACAAATAGAGTTAGAGAACCGTCCACCGGTTCTGGAGACGAAGCAACCCACCTGAATCGCTTTCCGCACGCAAAGCTGAAGTCGATGAAGTGCGTAGCCACATGCTATCAAAATCCGCCGAAACCACACCCTTGACACACGGTCGCACAAGCCTCTGCTCAAACAACATCGCAGCCAATAATCAATCAACACCACAAACACATCCCAAACAACACTTGCTGTTTTGCCAAAACAGTACAGAGAAGGGGATCTTTCACCTACGTACAGTCCTTAAAAAAATCTAGAAAAATCACGATTGTGATTCTCGCGACGAGTAGATGCAAATCGAGTATTTATACTTCTTGTTCCGACACCTGTAGGCGAAGATATAAATAGAACACTGCGGTAAGTCAAACTCCCTCAAGAAAAAAAGTCTGTGGAAATCAGTCACGAAGAAGCTTAAATATCACCTTCGAAGAGTCCTTCGAAAAATCCGATAAAAATACGGTCGCGTTCCTCTCGAAGCGTAGATATCGAAAGTCCTCACACGCCCCGATCCGATGCCCGTAGGCCGAGAAATCCCAACAATACTCCACCACTGTCCCAGACATCGCAGCAGTACAAAGGGTCAAAAGGTACCTCGGGAACACCACCAAAAACTAGAAACGAAGTGAAGTGATCGACATGGAAATCGAAGGCGTACCTCTCGTGAACGCGCTGCCTCAAAAACCAGCTCAAAACTCCATCGGATGAGCACAAAAGAGTTCGCGAAAGAAACGTCGACGGAAAAGCTCAAAATCAAAGAAACGTCGAAGCGCACCGCGTCGCAAGAATCATCTGTGCCGCGGCCTCCAAAAATTCTGGGAATCCATCAAAGCGTGGAGGAGAGGGAGAGAAAGAACTTTGCTTCAGGTGGCACCCAGGAAAAATGGCCGAAAACCCGAGAAAAGGAAGAGGGGAGGGCTATTTCTAGGCCCAGCCCAAAAGCCCACGAAGTCAGAATTTCAGGCTGTGATTTCGGGCGCCCGAAATAATTCGGGCCCAAAAACACGCCGGCCCGGCCCACACTGTGCGTGCCCGAAACCATCTCAACCCGCCACGTTGCAGCTCCGCGCCCCGCGCGCCCAGCGCACGCGCGCCGCGTGGCGACGCGGTCCACAGCGGGGTGCACGCGTCGCGGTCCGCGCCAGGCCAGCTGGGTCGCTGCGCCCGCCAATGGGTGGGCGCCACGTGGCCTGGCGCGGTCCACCGTGCGCCGCGCCCGGCGCGAATCACGCCACACGTCACGCTCGTTGACCGCCCAATCAGAGCCTGCCACGCGTCCACCCGCGGCACCCACTGGTCCCGGTGCATGCGCCTAGGCCGTGGACCGGCCTGCCCGCGCCTGCGCCGCCGCGCTCTGCCGCCTGCCCGCCGCTGCCTGTGCTGCCCGCCGGCCGGAACAATTACATCTTGCCTCGAAATCTGTGTTTTAGCATCCGGGCTCCGAAAAATACAAGTAAATAGTCCATTTTCATCATTTTCGCGCGCTGAGTCCAAATCCGATATCCGTTTTGCCAAAATACGCTTCAAAAATTTGTCGAAAGCATCCGGACAGGTATTTTTAATCTAAATTTCGCGCTGAGTCTAATTCTGAGATCTGATTTGCGCGCAACCATCTCCAACACACATCATAGGCCTCCAAAAGCCACAAATCACTCCGCAAGACCTTCACGGAGATCCGGGTCATCACACCAGTGGCCACGCCTATTTTTTCATATCTTTCATATATGCATTTACTGCTTTCGTAGGAATAGTTCAATTGTAATTGACTATCAGTTCCCCTTGTAACCCTTTTCTAAAGCAATACAATTTCTAATCGGCTCCTTAGCTGTGTCAAATCTCTGTCTCTACATCCTGGTTCGGCTACTCTAGGTCGAACTCTTTCTTTCCCTACCTCCACATCCCGTTTTGGCTAATCTAAGCCGAACGGTCGCGAGAGTTGATTGAGAAGAACCCGGCCGAGCGGATCCCTCCTCGGCCCGATCGCTTGATCCATTGGCACACAACGCATCACATTTAGAGGGTCAACCAACCCGGGGCCGATCGACGACCGAGCCCAATCAACGGTCAGCGTGACATTTTCGGCCCCAACACTTGGTTATTACTATGTTGATGCACGATTATAGTTTTCAGTACTACTACCATGATTAGTTACTGTTTCAACTTCTATATCAACTTATATATATGCTTTCATACCCACTCTTATATTGCTTCTATTCATGCTTACTGCTTTTCGATTATAGTATCCAGTATATACGACTTGCTCGTCTCCGGCTCATTGTACCCACTGAGATACATTCAGTTGTGTCTCACATCCTTTGGTGACCTTTTTTGCAGGTCAGTTGGGTGGTGAGCAATCGGGACGTTGATGAGAGATTTTCGCGCTAGATCTGTCCCGTGATATCAACTTTATCTAGATTTACTTTCAGTCATAGTTACTATGACCATGACTTTACTCGCTTATTTCAATAGTTTATCTGGATAAGCATATGTATGGATTATTTATGGACTATACTTTAGATTATCAGTTGTTTAAATGTTTAGTGGTTTATTATCATGTTGGTAGACAACTCTGATTGCAATTATTGTTCACTGTACTTGCCTAGTCGAGCGTGTATAGGGGAGACTCCGTCCGTATGGACTAGAAATCTTCTATGCGCGTGGCGAATCTGTCCACGTCCTGGAGTTATTCTTTCTGCTCTGAATAAAAAAAAAATAAAAAATAAATATAAACCGCTTTTGAAAACCTAAGGTATGACATATTATTGAGAGTTCGTTAACATTGCATATAGTGTTTTGGTATTTTGGGGCATTCCGAACATGCACAGTTGCTGGCCGATGCATCTGGAGATGGTCGGGTCGAGCGAAAACCGTTTCGCGCAAAATCGACGCAAAAACGGGCATCGAAATGTCGAATTCATGGAAACTGGAGTTTCTGTGAATTTGGGCGCCCGAATCATGGTTCCGGGCGCCTTCCTTAATTCGGGTAAGCCAAATTTGGCTTGTGGATCCCGAAGTTTGGGCCAATTCAGACACTGGTCCCCCGGGCACCCGAATCCCGATTAGGGCGCCTGAAAATATCTAGAGGGTGTTGGATCGATCTAGATTAGTTTTGTGATTGATCCGTAAGTCTGTTTTATCCGAAACTATTTTTTCCTATATGTAGACTCAAAGGGGAATTTTGGGGGGCTTTTTTTTTCCTTTGTTTGGAACCCTCCTCCTTCACCAAACCCTCTCAAAGCTTTCTTGGAGCCATTGGAGGAGAGGCAGCAGCAGCAGGAGCTTCATCCCTCGACCTGTTTGAGCACTTCAGGAGACCGTTCTTGCTTCGAAAGCTTCGTCTTGAGGGAGCGGATCGAACATGGACAGTGCGAGTGGACGAGCGCAGCTACTGGACGTTGATCTACCTGGCGATCGAGGTGGGTGTGCATGCATGTTTATTGGGTTTTGGATGGTTTTTATGTAAATTTTTAGAGGTTTTGAGCTCTTTCAGCCATGGATCCAGAAGCTTCACCTATTTCCTTTCTTCTATTGTTTTCTCCCCTATGAAGTTGGGTTTGAGGACTTCTTCTTCTCCTTCTTCTCTGGAATGGGTTTTGGTGGCTTGAGGCTTGCTTTGGCTTAGGTGTTCTTGGACTTGGCTGTTGGTTGCAGAGGCCTTGTTGTTGTGGCTGTGGAGCTCCAGTTGCTCCAGGAAGTGGTTTGGGTCGCGACAATTTCTTGCCGTGGATTGGATTAGTGTTTGAGGTGGGTTTGATTTCACCAAAATAGGCGAACTCTTTATTATGTCTATTTTATTTCGAGATCCAGCATACTAGAGTATAGTTATTATTTTTTTGTTAAATCTGATACTGTCTGAAAAATAGCAGAAAATTATATTGGACCCCTGAATATTTTTGAAATAAAATAGAGAGTAGTTTACACTAGAAAAATTATTAAAATAATAATTTTTACCTTCATTTGGACACCTGATTAAATATTTGTACCGTGTCTGTACATGTTCATCGTTTTTATATTTTTATCACCTTTGGTAGAGGGTTGTGGGTGGTCAAGTTTGTGTAAGTTGCTTTTACACTCGTGTCTGGGGCTGAGTGGATTTTCACAATAGTGTTTAGATTGAGTTCTAGTGTTGGGAGCCATTCGGGTTAACGATGGTCCCGGATTGTTGAGTGTTCCAGCCTATGCCTTGGGCATGTTGAGAGATATGAGTTAGTTGATCTGGTTGATCATTGGATTTGGACTATAGCCTGTATGAGCTATATTGAGCTCGACTGAGATGTGCAGCTTTCCTCAGTGGGGTCGCGCCTCTTGAGTGCCGCTCCGGAACTAGGCATGTTTTCTGTGTGACGTAGATGTAGCCCGTTTGGGTGCCCTACGTAATTTCAATTTTTCGGGGATGTAATGGTACATAGTAGGTGGGTGCATATTTGATTGGACTTGTAGTGACAGTCAGTGAGATTGGGTTGACTACGAGCGTTTTGTGAGATAGATGCAATTATTTCTCCCTTTTCTTGGGCATATATAGTAGTTAAAGGCATTTCAGTTTTGTGAGATAGCTGTAGATTCATTTCAGTTTTCACTTTCCTGTTGTTTAGCAGTAGTTTACTTATGCCTCTAGTAGATTTAGTGGGTAAATCGTCAGTCTTGGTGACGGCACCCACTGCGGACTACTTTCATCAATGGACTCCTGACGTATACGAAGTGCGGTTCGTTCAACAAATTCCTATCTCTATATCTATCTCTGAGATGTTTGGATTTTTTTTGTTGTTTAGCAGTAGTTTATTTATGCCTCTGGTAGACTTAGTGGATAGATCATCAGTTTTGGTGACGATACTCACTGAGAACTACTTTCATTGTATAGTTCTCACATCCGTTGTTGGCGACTTTTTTTGCAGAAACTTCTACACCTATTCCTCTGCCGGCAGCCACACTTGATCTAGATAAGGGAGTCGCGAGTTAGATTCTTACCCGAATATACTTGGACTTAGAGTCCTCCCCTACGATGACTATTTTGGATTTGTTTTACTGTACGGTATGAATATTTTATTGTATTTTATTTTGTACATTCTGAGAGATGACTCTGTATTTTGGATGTGTATCAGACGTACAGTGAATTATTTTTAGTTTATATTAGTGTCTTTTCAGCTCTGATATATCTGTTTAGCTTCGTAGATACTATTTTTTGCATGCTAGACATTTCGCCTGGACTTTCCATATGATTGACGGATCTGCTGGCGAGGCCGGATCGAAATCCGACCCCGGTGCGTGACATTGTGAGTGTGAAATAATTACTAATAATTTTTTTCGTCTGCTGAAAGTTATAAATTTATAAATCTGATCTCAAATTAAAATTTAAATAAATTTAATTTGTAATATAAATGACAACTGGTCGGAGAAAGATCTGTGGCCGACCAGGTAGTCCGTGGCAGAACAGGTTCAGATGCTCCATAGTCTAAAAACGAAAAGACGATGTCTGGTTAAGTTTACATGATGCAATTGTACCATCTACGGGGAGAATTACATTGCTCAATTAGTGCATTTTCATTATGGAATTTTGACAAGCAAATGAGCTGTCAGAATAGTGAAACTGATGGCGACAAAGCTAACGAAAAAATAAAACCGTGCAATGTTCATCAATATGTTATCTTGTAACTAGGGATGGCAATCCAGCTCGTTGTTCGCGAGCCAGTTCGTGTTCGGCTCGATATGAGCTCGAGATTGAATCGCTCGTTTATTAAACGAGCCGAACACGAGCCGAATTTTTCAGCTCGTTTAATAAACGAGCCGAACACGAGCTGGGGTCAACTCGCTCGTGTTCGGCTCGATAACAGCTCCAATATATATATATATATATATATATATATATATATATATATATATATATATATATATATATATAAACTTTACTATTTAGATTTTAGGCTATTAATTTTTTGTGAATTTTAATTATTAGATTAAAATTTTAATTTTTTAATTTTCTTTCAACTTTACAACTAATAGTAAGAATGAAAATTAAACTTGTTGTTCGCGAACCAGCTCGTGTTCGGCTCATTAATAAACGAGCCGAACACGAGCCGAATTTTTCAGCTCGATATTTAAACGGGTCAACTCGTGTTCGGCTCGTTTACACGAGTCGATCCCAACTCGCTCGTGTTCGGCTCCTTGACCCCCCTACTTGTAACTGGAGCTCCATGCGTTTAGTATGATATATTTATTTGTTGGTCATATTTCTGATAATCGACACTTAACTCATTACTGATCAAATGAGACAGAATATGAAACAATTATAGATCATATTGTATTCCCCTACTTGTTAAATTTTAATTTAGATTTATATTTATCTAAATCAAAATTAAATCTTAATTAAATTAAAATAATATAAAATTTAAATTTATTGGATATAAATAAAATTTAATTATAAGTGCAATTGGACTGTAAATTTTAATTAGACTATAATTTAAAGTCTTATACTATATACACATGCTCCCGCCAAATTAACGTTGTCGCAATTTCTAATTAGTTGTAGCCCTAATTAAATAGGCCAACCAAGAAGCCGTAAGGTGATCAGAAAATTGGTGTCCTTACATGGCAGGTTTCATGCGCATTGACGAAGAGCCGAGCCGTTTGGAAATTTCTTGCGGATGCGGTTTTTAACGTTTCGAATGTAATTGAAGTTTGAATTTTTTTTAGAGAGATTTTCTTTGTAATCCGTCTTGGACATTAATAAAATTCTTTACTTCGTTTTCATTCGTAGACATAGATCGATAGCCAAACCACAAAAATTTTGATGTGTTTTTATTATTATTATTATTATTATTATTTTTGGATCTATTTTTTCGCCGTTTCGTTTTAACAGACTAGCATCAAAATTTTATATTCGCTTGAAAATTAAGATGATGAAGTTCGAGATCCAGAAATTTGACAGAACCAATAATTTTGCATTATGGCAAGTTAAGATGTGCATTATACTAATGCATTTAGAATTGCAGAAGTCATGTTGGAAAAAAAAAAAAAAAATTGCTCGATTCGTTGACATCGGAGAAGAAGGAGAAGATTGATGGCAAAGCTCTTACGGTAATACAATTGTGTTTATCTGATGAAATATTGCGTGAGATTCTAGATGAAAAAATCACTGCAGGGCTGTGGCTTAAGTTGGAGTCTCTCTATATGACAAAATCTCTCATCAACAAATTATATTTCAAGCAACGTCTCTTTATATTGTTCATGGCAGAAGGTACCTCTATTAAGTCTCATTTAGATGAATTTAATTTTATTATTATGGATCTCAACTCGATAGATGTTAAAATCAAGGAAGATAATTAAATTAGTTTATTACTATGTTCTTTACCGCCCTCTTATAAAAATTTTCGTGAAACCTTCTTGTTTGAACGAGATACTCTATGTCTTGATGATGTCAAATCCTAATTGACATGCAAATAAGTAATAAGACAGTGGAACTTCAGGAGAAGATTTGGTTGCCAGAGGAAGGTCTCAGAAAAAGGGTTTCGGTAATAGAGGTACATCTAGATTAAAGTCAAAATACAGAAATCTAATTTGTAATTATTGTAAGAGGAAGGGTCACATAAAAATTGATTGTTTCAAGTTGAAAAATAAAAAACAGCAGCAGTGACTTAGCCTTTAGCATTAAGCGTACCTAATGAAATCAGATTTTTTCTCATATTCGGAACATCCCGAACCTCAGATATAGTTCTCACAACTCCATCGAGCATCCGTACCTTAACAGTGGCAATGCCAACAACTGTACACTTAGTGTGATTTTTTATCAATACAACTCCACCTTGAATAAGCTTGTATGTCGAGAACCACTCTCTATACATGCATATATAGTAGGAACACACGGAGTTCATAAGCTATTCATCTTGTCTACACGTCTTATCCATAACTGTAAATACAATATCACCGCCATCTATTTTTTTACTACAACACTTGCTTCAGGCTCAGTGTTAATATCTTTTTTACCTTGATGCTTATCATTGTTCTTCTTCTGCTGTTTTTTATTTTTCAACTTAAAACAATCAATAGTGATGAAGGCTAAGTTTTTTATTTATCATTGTTCTTCTTCCGATTATTTTTCAATTTGAAACAATCAATCAGGCGGAAAATTGATTGATGAAGGTCATTAAAGAGAATTCCGTAGTGATGAAGGCTAAGTTATCTGGCATATTATATATTCTACAAGGTTCCACTATGACAGGTTCGGCAGCGGTGACTTTTTTCTCCATATCAGATTCAGATAGTACTAGATTATGGCACATGCGACTGGACCATATGAGTGAATATGATATGACAAAATTAAGCGAGAGAGGTTTACTTGGTAGTCAGAGTTTAGAAAAATTGGACTTCTACGAGCATTGTGTTCTTGACAAATAAAAGAGAGACAGTTTTAAGGTCGCAGTTCATTGAACAAAAGGTACTGTGGACTATATTCATTCTAATCTTTGGGGACGCTCTCGTACTCCCACTCACAGTGGTGCTAGATATATATTGACTTTTATTGATGACTATTTTCGTAAAGTGTAGGTGCTCTTTCTAAAAAGTAAGGATGAGGTGCTCAATTATTTCAAGCAGTGGAAGGTCGTGATTGAGAAGAAAAATAAAAAGAAAATAAAGAGATTAAGAACCGACAATAGTTTGGAATTCCATTCATTAGAATTCGAAGAATTCTGCAAAAATGAAGGAATCGTCAGACATAAAACCGTTAGGCATACTCCACAGTAGAACAGGATGGTCGAACGGATGAACAGGACTCTTTTGGAGAGAGCCCGTTGCATGCTCTCTAATGATGGCTTAGCGAAGAGTTTCTAGACAGAGGCGATCTCTATGGCATGTTATTTTGTCACGCCCCGGGGTCAAAACTGCGACCCGAACTCGCCAACAGATCCGCCACCTATACGGAAAACCCCGCATAGGCACAGCGTCTAACCTGCAAAAATTAGTACTACAGCTATACAAATATCAGAGCGGAAATAAACTGCTGTGAAATAAAATCCAACCACTGTACAACAAGAATAAAGTACAAGATCCATCTCCCAAATATAAATAATCATCATACATAATCCTCAGATACAACATCTATGAACCCAAAAGGGAGATAAACTACAACAATAATATATCAGTCTCTCACAAATACAGAAAAGCTCTCAAAAGAGTAAACTATACAATAATCCAGCTGACAGTACTAAAAATCTCCAACCAGGGGGTACAACTACACTCCAAAGACAGGTAGGGATCTAGCTCGTGACTCCCTCGCCTCGAACAGCGGTTGAAGGATCAGCAACTCCCGCAGAAGACTCTGCAAAACAAGGGGAAGAAAAGAAAAGAAAATGGAGGGGAAACCCCACGGGTGTGAGAACTACTAATAAACCAATAGCCCTCAGTGGGTAAATTTTCAAACTCCAGCGTACCCACTAAGTCTACCAGAGACAAGAAAGGAAGTAAAGTAGTATGCTAAAAATAATCTGCTGATAAGGAAAACTATCACTACAATGCATCTAATGAAGTACCTGTTACGGAATTTGAGTTGGCGTATTTCGTGAATGTGTTAAGTCTTGAAGATTGAAGATGAAGAAATTTTGGATCGTCTACCTCAATCTCAAGAAAGAAGAATTCAAAAGGATCAGGTACGTTTAACTAAAGAATTTTGATGATCCGAATACTTCTTATAGTGTAGAAACACCTGGAAGAGGTTTTAATTGCTTATTCATCAAAAACTGGACATGGGACATGTTCAGGATCCGGATCGTGGCTTTCAATCCGGATCCCGAAGGGTGTTGTTCATACACTGGTTCAATCCGGATCGCAGCATCTCTGATCCGGATCCCGAACACTAGTTTTACCTGTGTGCTTCTTCGATCCGGATCAGGAATTGCAATCCGGATCCCGAACATGATGTTCTGGTAAAACTGTATGAACGATCCGGATCGGGACTACGATCCGGATCCCGAACAGGCAATTTTCTGGAAATCGTCTTTGTGCTTCTGCAATCCGGATCGCCAAATCCAATCCGGATCGCCGTCGGTAAAACTTTCCAGAAAAGGCTGTTTTTGATCCGAATATTCTTCCTAGGGTTTCTAACCTATAAATAGCCCTTCCATTTCATTTCTAGGGCATCCGCAATAGATCGGCTGTTAAGAAAAGATAGCCGAAAAGAAAAATCCACATATAGAGAAGAACGGAAATCATTAGATCTATTCTATGGTTCTTCATCTATATTGATTGATTTGATTCTAGGTTTTCCATACTCACATTTTGAGTAGAATCAAATCAATGAATACTTAGATGGTATTTCCGATCTATCTTTAATCTAAGTATTCGGCGGATCATCACCACCCAAACAAACAACGATTTACCCCAAAATCGGCGCGTGGACTCGCGTGGCCTTGTGGATTCAAGGTGCAACCGCTCTCGTGGATTCGGAGCGAGGTACGTTCGTGGATTCGAAGCGTGCCATTGGGTGAAGACCGTGGATTCGGTTGGACGTCGTGGACTCGACGTTGGACGCTGTGGATTCAGCGTTGGGCGCGGATCGTGGATTCGAGAAGCGTCGTGGAGCGAGCGGAGAAGATCTACTAGGAGCGTATGGTAAAAGGTTGAGTCGTCTGTGAGTACGTTATATCACCTTGTACGTGTGTTAATTCTAGTGGATTTCGCCGTGTTATCGGTCCCGTGGTTTTTTACTCCGGTTTGGAGTTTTTCCACGTAAAAATCTTGCGTGTTCTTTTATTTTTCCGCATTGGGTTTTATCGCGCAATGATTTTTTGAGTGTTTATTGTTTACACCTATTCACCCCCCTCTAGGTGTTTTTTCCCCTATTTAGATCCTTATTAACCTAAACCCAACAAGTGGTATCAGAGCGGGAATAGGGTTGTAAACAATGGTTGAAGGTGGAAACATCAATCGACCCCCTTTCTTTGATGGAACAAATTATGCGTACTGGAAAGTACGGATGAAAGCTTTTTAATTTCCATCGACGAAAGGGTGTGGCAATCAATTGAATTAGGATGGTCTAATCCAACTGAAATTTTAGATGATGTTCGCACCTTAAAACCTAGGTCGAAATGGACCAAGGAAGAGATAGACTTATCTTCTTACAATGGCAAAGGGATTAATGCTCTATTTAATGCTTTGTCACAAACTGAGTTCTCTCGCGTCTCGGCATGTGAGACTGCGAAAGAAATCTGGGATGTTCTTCAAGTTACGCATGAGGGAACTAACTTAGTGAAGATTCAGAAACTGCAAATGCTCACGAGCAAGTTTGACTCTATCTCTATGGCAGAGAATGAATCCTTCACTGACTATTACACACGATTGCAAGACATCGTGAACTCATGTGCTAACTTGGGAGAGAAGATTCCAGAATTTAAAGTTGTAAGAAAAATTCTAAGAACTCTTCCTGAACGATTTCGCCCGAAGGTCGCAGCCATTGAAACAATTAAACACCCGGACGAAATGCGTGTAGAAGAATTAGTAGGTGCTTTACAAACTTATGAAATGACTTTTCCTACTAACTATTCTTCTGGAAAGGCATCCTCTTCTAAGTCTTCAGGTTACGCATTGAAATCAACTAAAGAAGAAGACGCGGATTCATCCTCCTCGGACGACGACGAGAACCTTTCTATGGAGGACTTTGAGAAGCAGCTCGCTCTCTTGACAAGGAAGTTTCGCCGCAACTTTCGAAGGGGAAATTCAAGCAAAACTCCATCCTTCGGAAAGTCGAAGAAAGGCAAGGGTCCTTCAAGTTACAAGTCAAGAAAGCAAGAGAACTTCTCAAAGGATAAGAAAAGTTCTGAGGGACAAGTTCAGTGTTTCAAATGTCGAGGCTACGGCCACATTGCAACGGAATGTCCCAACAAGAATCCGGCTAAGAAGAAAGCGATGCAAGTCGTTACTTGGGATGACAACTCCACGTCAAATGAGTCATCGTCAAGTGATGAAGAAGACAACGCGACAGCTTTCCACGCGTCCACTACATCTTCACCCTTCATGTGCTTAATGGCAAGTACATCCGACTCACTGTCCAACTCCACTGTTGAAAAGATTGCAACGGACGATGAATCAGATGATTCGGAAGGTGAAGATTTTGTTTTAGCCTACCATAAGCTTTTGAGGGATTCAAAGAAACTGGCTAAGCAAAACAAGGGGTTGAAAGAGAGATTGCAGGATCTTGAAGATGAAGTAAAAAGGGTAACCTCTATCTCAACCGATCTTGAAGTGGAAAGGGACAATCTGATTAAGACAAATGTTTCCCTTCAAGAGTCCAATGAGCAACTCGAGAAGAATTATATGGATATGGTGAACAAAGCGAATTACTTCTTGAAGCTCAACGGCGAGGCTCGACAGGAAAAATTGGAAATGACGGAGACCATACGCCAACTAAAGGATGACTTAAAGAGATTTTCTTCTGGAAGGAGTAAGTTGGACAGACTTCTTGGTCTCGGTCAAAGAAATAAGTTCGGCCTCGGATACACTCAAACTGGAGACATTCCAAGTTCGAGTGGTACAGTATTTGTGCCTCAGTCGGTATCTCCTCCTCCGACACCGGTGTTCACGACAAGCAACGACAACAACCTACTACATCTTCCTCGGAATCGACAAGAACCAAGGTATGTTTTCGTTGTGGCATTTCAGGGCACATAAGAAGAAATTGCAAGACGGAAGCCAAACGCACACCTCAAGCACATCTTGCAATGACTACCAAAAGGGCTATTCCTCGGAAAACAACTGCAATTCATTGAAGGAAAAGAGCCTTGGTAGTACACCGCTCAAGACGACATCATCAAGGAGCAGCAATTCTTCAAGCAAGACGCTCTCACCTAGGAAATCAACTTCACGACCATTACCGACGCACTTCAAAAAGGTTTGGGTGCGCAAAGGTGAAATCTTTCCCTGTCTTGCTACCAATGTTTCCTTGCATGCATATGATAGTTCGTCTTGGTACCTGGATAGCGGGTGTTCCCGTCATATGACCGGCGATAAAAACTGTTTTCAAACATTTGAGAAAAACTCCGGAGGACTTGTTGTTTTCGGAGATGGTCGGTCTTCCAAAATTGTTGGAAAGGGAACGGTAGCTATTCCAGATGGCCCGGTTCTAGATAATGTGTTATTTGTTCATGGCCTTAAGACTAACCTCATAAGCATAAGTCAACTGTGTGATAGTGGTTATTCAGTTAATTTTTCATCTGATAAATGCACTGTAACTGACATGAACCATGCTTTCTTTTTAAAGGGGGTTAGATCAGAAAACAATTGTTATGTAGTTCCTTCTAAGATTTCTGAAAAATGTAACCTAGCATCTTTGAAAAATGAAACACTTTGGCATGAAAGGCTAGGTCACATAAACTTTAAGGAACTTGCTAGAATTTCAAATAAAGATGTGGTCAAGGGGGTTCCGAAACTTTCTTTTGAACAAAACCTTGTGTGTGGCGGTTGCCAAAAGGGAAAACAGTCTAGGACTGCACACAAGAATTTGAACCACATAGGTACAAAACGGCCTTTGGAACTTTTGCATATGGACTTAATGGGGCCAACTCGTCAACCATCTCTGGGAGGTAAATGGTATATTTTCTTGTTGGTTGATGACTTTTCTAGATATACTTGGGTAGCCTTCTTAAAAGAAAAAGCTGATACCTTTGATTCTTTTCTCGAAATCTGCAATCGTATTATGATAGAAAAGAATGATAGGATTACTCGAGTTAGGAGTGATAGAGGTGGGGAATTCATAAATTCCAAATTCATTGATTTTTGCACTTCTAATGGCATTAAACATGAATTCTCCGCACCTTACACACCTCAACAAAATGGTGTAGTCGAGCGCAAAAACAGGGTCGTACAGGAAATGGCACGTGTTATGCTTCACAGCCGGAACTTACCTTTTTATTTTTGGGCTGAAGCGGTGAACACTGCTGTTTATGTTATCAATCGCGTGTATTTGCGCCCGGGGACATTGAATACACCATATGAACTTTGGTTTTGTAGAAAACCTAACATCAAATATTTTCGCATCTTTGGGAGTCGGTGTTTTATTTTACGTGATCGTGAGAATCTTGGAAAATTTGACTCTCGAAGTGACGAAGGGATTTTCTTAGGTTATTCTACAAACAGCAGAGCATATCGAGTTTTTAACTTAGAATCTAAGACGATCGTAGAATCGATAAATGTTAAGGTAGATGAAGCTTTTCATTTTGAATCTGAAAAATCTACCCTCGATATCTCTCTTGATGATGATACACCTGCTAATGCATCTTCTTCTAACAATTCTTTCGATAATAATGTTGATGCATCTAACGGTTCTTCAAGCTTATCTGATGTGCAGGAATCATCTCGTGTACCTCCGCCTACTCCTCTACCTCAAACGTTACGCATCTCCAAGGATCACCCTGAATCGAACATAATTGGAGATCCACAAGAAGGAGTTAGAACACGGAGACAATTGGTTTGCGGATTTGCATGCTATGTATCTCAAATCGAACCAAAGAATGTTGATGAAGCTCTCCAAGATGATTACTGGATTAAAGCAATGCAGGAAGAGCTCCATCAATTCGAGCGAAACAAAGTCTGGGAACTGACGAAGCCTCCGAAGCAACACAATGTGATAGGTACCAAATGGATCTTCAAGAACAAGAAAAACGAAGAAGGTACTATCATCAGGAACAAAGCAAGGTTAGTTGCTCAAGGCTATTCTCAAGTAGAAGGTATAGACTTTGATGAAACTTTCGCCCCTGTAGCTAGACTCGAGTCCATTCGTATATTGTTTGCGATCGCTTGTCATTTTAAAATCAGATTATTTCAAATGGACGTTAAGAGCGCCTTTTTAAATGGATTTTTAAATGAGGAAGTTTATGTAGCTCAACCGAAAGGTTTTGTGGATCATAAACTACCTAACCATGTTTTTCGTCTGAAAAAGGCTCTTTACGGTCTGAAACAAGCACCGCGAGCATGGTACGAAAGGTTGACAAAGCACCTTTTGGAAAAGGGCTACACTCGAGGGGGAGCTGACAGGACTCTCTTTGTGAAGCATTATCAAAACAATTTCATAGTTGCTCAAATCTATGTCGATGACATTGTTTTTGGAGCAACAAGAGATAATGATGCTTCTAAATTCGCGGAGACCATGGAAAGCGAATTTGAGATGTCCATGATGGGCGAATTGAATTATTTTCTTGGATTACAAGTTAAACAAAACGATGAAGGAATTCACTTGTGTCAATCCAAGTATGCACTGGAGTTGGTCAAAAAGTTTGATCTTGAAAATTCTAAGGATTTTCCGACTCCAATGGGAACTAGCCATAAGGGACTTGGAAGTGAATCACAAAGTGAGAATGTAGACGAGAAACTGTACCGCAGTATGATTGGAAGTCTACTATATCTCACGGCTAGTCGCCCGGATATATCCTTCAGTGTTGGGATTTGTGCGAGATATCAATCAGCACCGAAGGAGGTTCACCTGAAAGCGGTGAAACGGATCATCCGGTATATCAAAGGTACAATCAATTTCGGAATTTGGTATCCTATGGGAACGACTTTGGATATTGTTGGATACTCAGATGCCGATTGGGCTGGATCGGTGGATGACCGGAAAAGCACGAGTGGTGCATGCTTCTATCTTGGCCACTGCCTTGTTGCATGGCACAGTAAAAAGCAGAACTGCATAGCACTCTCGACTGCCGAAGCGGAGTACATTTCTGCAGGAAGTTGTTCAACCCAATTGATTTGGATGAAAAGCGTGTTGAGCGATTTCCGGATTTCAACATCTTCGGTAACCATTTTATGTGACAACACTAGTGCTATTAACATTTCTAAAAACCCTGTGTTGCACTCTAGAACAAAACATATTGAACTTAGATATCATTTTCTTAGAGAGCTAGTTGAATCAAACATTCTTCAACTGTCATATATTTCAACTGAGGATCAATTAGCCGACATCTTAACAAAACCTTTGGATCAAAAACGTTTTATTCACTTGCGTAAAGCAATTGGCATGCTTTCCTTGAAATAAACTCTTTTGAAACCTTTGCTTAGATTAGGTTTTGTTTTTGTTTTTTTGTTTTGTTCTTTATCTATGTTCTGTACATAGCACACTAATTGAGCATAAATCATAATTGACTTTAATTGCATCCTTTTATGCATTTAGAAATTTATTATGCTTTTGATGTCATAATATTTCAATGTTGCAATGATCATTTACGTTAATTAAACCATCTTTTAAGTGATCAAAGTCAATTTCTCTCTCAATGATCTCTTGGTATAGTCATTATCATATTTGATTGCTTAGTCGAGTATGAATTCGAGATCAATGGTTTGGTTGAATACCTTATATATTAAATAATTGATAGCCAATTGAGGGGGAGTCAATGAAATGTGAAATGCTCAAAAGATGTGGAAAGAGTTACATCCCAATGAGGAGTGTGAAAACTACCACCACATGGAGAAAATGAAAGAAAAAGATACTCCATGAATGAAAAGCAAATTTTTGTTTGAAAATTGTTGATGAAATTCATATTGAAATACTTGACTCAGTCGTATTTCATGGTTGGTATAAGGTGGGATTTTTATAAAAGATGCTCAAAGAGCCACTCCTTCAACAGATTGTCTAGATATATTATCTAACTTATCTGGGATTTCAAACATCTATTGATCTTGGTACTTCATTTTCTTTACTGAAATTGATGATTTGATAAAGGCATTACACATAAGATCAGGATAGATGTAATTGAAGTTGTTCAACTTTAAGTGTTTTAACTTTCGTAAATTTTCGTTTCATTTTTGGATATTTTTGATAGATTTTGCATAATCTATTTCTTGTTGTATGAAACGATGCCATTTGTTTAAAGTTGACATGGTAAAGTGCTTACATACTTTTTCTGGATTTTATTGAATTTTTCTAAATTTTTCTGAAGAAAAAGGTGTAGCCGATCCGGATCGGGCAAGTGATCCGGATCCCGAACGCAGGATTTTTCCTGCGGGTAGCCGATCCGGATCACATTCTCGGCCGATCCGGATCACGGCTAGGGTTTTATATAGAAACATACAGATTTTGATTTCTTTACCCTAATCTCTGGTTTTCAAGCCTCTAGAGTTTCTCTCTCTAGATTTCTTGCTTCTTGGAGCTTCAAAACTCAAAGTTCTTCGGATTCAAGTAAGTTTTCATGATCAAAACTCGGTTTTTCACAGTTTTTATGGTTTTTCATCAAACGTGAGTTGAAAAATTGGAACTTTTTCGTTTGTGAATGGTTTTTGATCAAATTTCTTTTGAAATAAGAACTCTGGGTCAATTAGTTTTGCTTTTATGCTGGGATTTTACTTGATTAACGAGTTTTTAGGCTTCGATTTCTAAAAATTCGGTTTTAGGGCATAAAAGAGGAATTTTTGTAAATCATGGAATTGATCTATTTTTAAAATTCTTTTTGGAAAACTAATTTGATTCTTGGCTTCTCTACATGATTATGATTGTCTAGGTACAATGTTTTCAAATTTTTCAAAATTGACGATTTTTCATATGTTCTTGAGTTGGTTTCACAGGACACTTTCTTAAACTCAAAGCACTAGAATCAATGGCATTCTCCTGGTTGATTCTGTTACTGGTCACAATGGTGCCCGGGAGGTCATCTGTTAAAGAAGAACCAGGCGTCTCAACTCGAGACAAACCAAACGAAGCCAATGAAGACAGCTCAGATTACGATACAGAAGAATGGGACGAATTCTTCAAGGATGTTCAGCGAAAAATTGATGAAGAGGACAGGAAATTCACCAAAGGAAAGAGACTTATGAAATCTGCCTCCACGACCAGACAATATACAAGAAGAAGAAATGTTCAAAGAAGTACGAGTCAGCATAGTGGGCCTCTCACCAGAGCACGCTCACTTTCTGGAATTCTGCAAACTGAATCACCATGGACTGCAGGACCAGATGCACCATCTGCATCTAGACAGCGTCCATCTTACTCAAAGACACGGACAACTGAGACAGAGATTTTAGAATCGATTTGTCAGGAACAACACCGACTCTCTGCTACACAAGACAGAATATCGAAAGAGCTTCAGCAGATCTCTTCTGAACACAAGAAGATCAAGAAGAAGTACTCAAATTTTAAGAATTTGCTTAAAGGGATTTTGAGCAAGCTGAGCTGTACTAGTTCAGATTCTTCAGACTGAGCCGCACCTTCTGTTCACCTTGTCTACTTTAGTTCTTAGGTTTTAGGACGTTGTTTTTCTCTCTTCTTTTAGTTTAGTTTTCAGTTTGTGCATACTATTAGGACTTTATGTTTTCTTTACTCTCCTTACATATTATAGCTCATGCTACGTTTTGGCTTTGTTTTGTGACAAAAAGGGGGAGAGAGTGAGAGAGTTAGAAAGAACTCTGAACAATGAATGATTGTGAATATCGATGATATCAAGGTAAGTATGAACCTCAACTCAACTTTGGAACTCAACTTTGGTTTTTCTTTTGTGATTTGTGACATGCTTCTATACTAACTATTCGACTAACTATTTGGGCATGTAATATGACTAACAAGTTGATGTTGGACTAACATACTTTGACATTTGGTTTTCAACTGCTTAGAAGATATGTTGGTTTTTAACTATGATTCTTTCACATATCTGAATTTTTCAAATGTCATGATGAGAATAAACTCTATCTCTGTATTTGGTTTTGTATGTTTCAATTCTTGAGGTATCTAACGAATTTGTTTGTCAAGAATGTTTTCTGTGTGCAGAGATTACAGATGTCTAAGTCTAGAGTCTGTTCTAGGAGTTTATCTCATGTTTTTAATTTCTGGAACTCTTTTGTAAATTTTTGTTGTATGGTGATAGCAACAAAAATATCTTTTTGAATTTTCTTTGTGGATTTGTGTTTTGTCACGAAACCGCCAAAGGGGGAGATTGTTACGGAATTTGAGTTGGCGTATTTCGTGAATGTATTAAGTCTTGAAGATTGAAGATGAAGAAACTTTGGATCGTATACCTCAATCTCAAGAAAGAAGAATTCAAAAGGATCAGGTACGTTTAACTAAAGAATTTTGATGATCCGAATACTTCTTATAGTGTAGAAACACCTGGAAGAGGTTTTAATTGCTTATTCATCAAAAACTGGACATGGGACATGTTCAGGATCCGGATCGTGGCTTTCAATCCGGATCCCGAAAGGTGTTTGTTCATACACTGGTTCAATCCGGATCGCAGCACTCTCTGATCCGGATCCCGAACACTAGTTTTACCTGTGTGCTTCTTCGATCCGGATCAGGAATTGCAATCCGGATCCCGAACATGATGTTCTGGTAAAACTGTATGAACGATCCGGATCGGGGACTACGATCCGGATCCCGAACAGGCAATTTTCTGGAAATCGTGGTTTGTGCTTCTGCAATCCGGATCGCCAAATCTGATCCGGATCGCCGTCGGTATTTCTTTCCAGAAAAGGCTGTTTTTGATCCGAATATTCTTCCTAGGGTTTCTAACCTATAAATAGCCCTTCCATTTCATTTCTAGGGCATCCGCAATAGATCGGCTGGTTAAGAAAAGATAGCCGAAAAGAAAAATCCACATATATAGAGAAGAACGGAAATCATTAGATCTATTCAATGGTTCTTCATCTATATTGATTGATTTGATTCTAGGTTTTCCATACTCACATTTTGAGTAGAATCAAATCAATGAATACTTAGATGGTATTTCCGATCTATCTTTAATCTAAGTATTCGGCGGATCATCACCACCCAAACAAACAACGATTTATCCCAAAATCGGCGCGTGGACTCGCGTGGCCTTGTGGATTCAAGGTGTTATCGCTCTCGTGGATTCGGAGCGAGGTGCGTTCGTGGATTCGAAGCGTGCCATTGGGTGAAGACCGTGGATTCGGTTGGACGTCGTGGACTCGACGTTGGACGCTGTGGATTCAGCGTTGGGCGCGGATCGTGGATTCGAGAAGCGTCGTGGAGCGAGCGGAGAAGATCTACTAGGAGCGTATGGTAAGAGGTTGAGTCGTCAGTGAGTACGCTATATCACCTTGTACGTGTGTTAATTCTAGTGGATTTCGCCGTGTTATCGGTCCCGTGGTTTTTTACTCCGGTTTGGAGTTTTTCCACGTAAAAATCTTGTGTGTTCTTTTATTTTTCCGCATTGGGTTTTATCGCACAATGATTTTTTGAGTGTTTATTGTTTACACCTATTCACCCCCCTCTAGGTGTTTTTTCCCCTATTAGATCCTTATTAACCTAAACCCAACAGTACCGAATAAAAAGATTGTATACATGCAGCAGTGAATAATATCTGTCAATATAAATCCAATCAAATGGACCGGTATGAAACCGGGTACTGCCTGCTCTGCCATCGAACTCAAGAACCTAGTAACTGATCAGCACATGGCTCGATCTCAAAGTAACCAACTGACCGGCACACGGCTCGGCCTAACACCTACTCCGGAGTGGCACTCGAGGGGAGCAACCCACACGAGTAAAGTAACTATGTCACAAGTATCTCAATACAGCAGGGCTTAGTCATAACTATGCTCAAAGTGGGAAACCCCGTCCACAAATGAAAACCCAACCCCAATCTGCTGTAAAGATCGGCATCCGGTCAACCGCCTAATATCCGTGGTTACCGCAACATCCCATAAATCCACAATCTGATACAATAATCGACATCCAGTCAACCGCCCAATATCCGCGGTTGCCGCAACACCCCACAAGTCCACAATCTGGTACAATCTCTCCCAGACTCGATAATCTCAACTACACTATCCCAAGCCTTGCTCGCAACTCGAGCAACATGAATCACATGTTTAAGTAAAAAGGAAAAAAAGGAACAATCGTGATTTCTCCTAAGTCAAGTCCCAATATGATAGTGTAGCGATAAAAGGTGGCCTATCCAAATATCCATACAAACATGCAATTGTTCTCAGGTAGAATAAAATGAAGAGCATCAAATAGTAACCTCACATAGGATAGATCATATTGTCCCAACGAATAACCAATTACACATGAAAGGCTAAGTGCTAACAATGCATGTTAATATATCACCACCATAGTATACCAATCCCACATAGATAGGCTAATAATTAATCAGGATAATTTATTCCTGCATGACTTCCAATGGGGTGGCGAAACGATAAATAACAAGTCGGGGATCACTCTAATAGTCCTAGTGAGTTAGCCGTAGAAAGAGGTGCTCAACAACCACCCTAGAACGCGCATATCCGGAAATTCGATCGTGCTAAAATTTGGCGTGCGCGTTCCCTCAGCTCTTACGGTTCCAACGAATCCAAGAACTCCCAAAAACTCCTCCCGGATCGGCGGCGGCAAGCAAAACACTGAAGTGTTGTCCAACAAGTTCGACAAAAATCAGCAAGCACGTCGCTCGAGTGTAGAAGCTAATCCGAGCATAATTTTTGTCCGAGATCAAAAGGAAAAATGCTCACCTCGATCGTGACGATAAGTTCCAACTTTCCCTTTTCCCGCGAAACTCTAAAATCCCAGCAAAAACTGTATCACAAGCTGAACGTCGCAAAATTACCAACACAAAATCTGTGTTTTACTGTTCAGTGCAACTGTCCCCAAAAACAAAAATTCTCACCTGAGAGGAGTCATCAGAAAAATCCAAAAAAATATATGGTTGTATTCATCTCGAAGTGTAGATGTCAATCGAGTCCTTAAACTCCCAATTCCGACAACAGTGGGCAGAGAAAATACAAGATTACTCCACCTCTGTCCAGAAAATTATAGCCGAAAATAGAGTCCAAAGAAGCTCTGAAAAGTCCCATAAAAACTCAAAATAAAGAGAATAGGCAAACACGGAAATCGAAGACCTACCTCTTGTGGAAAAGTCACCCCAAAATCGGCTAAAAACTCTCTCGGTTCAGCTCAGGGGAGCCCACGGATGAAACGTCGACGGAAAAGGCCACAATCGGAGATGCGTCGAAGTGCGCCGAGTCGGGGAAAACGTCGATGTCGCGGCCTCCTAAAATGTCCTAGATCCTTGGAAATGTAGAGGACTTGATGAAGAAGGTCCCTGCCAAAGAGGAGCCCCAAAAACTGTTAGTTATATGCCCTATAAGCCAATCGGTGACACAACTACAGGGTTAGTATCTTTGTATCTTTCACTAAATTAATAAATTGCCATTTATTCGTTTATATTATTGTTATATATATATATATATATATATATATATATATATATATATATATATATATATATATATATATATATATATGAATTGTCCTTAGAATTAATAGTAAAAGAATCATATCCCTAAGATGTTAGGAATTTGAGACATGTATTCTTTTGTAATTAATTTTTAAATGCTCCTGATCATAGGATTATCACGAGGGCGGTGATAAATCCGGTTAGGTCAGTATATACTATACTTTTCTTATGGGATGATGAGTCTTAAGTTATTAGTGTGGTGACACTAAAGCAAGTATACAGGTGAATGTTGGAGAACATTTTCACTGAGCGTGACCAATTATGAACAATCACATGGATGTCTACTCACTCGTCAGTAAATTGTTCCATGCTGTAGTGGTGTGAGTGATCCTTTGACCTGAGGCACCAAGGTTATCTTACATATGGATTACTATAGTTTGACTGTGTAAATACTTTATACCCTAATCATGAGTTAAAGTCAACATATGTTGGCTACAGTGGATCATGCAAAAAGATAGGTGTGTGTTAAGATGGAATCTATCACCCTCGGTAGAAAGGTAATTATCCGATACTATCTGTTCTTTAAGATATAAAAGTCTTTGGCCAAGGCAATCTGATTTTATGAAAAGGAGTTTTCATATATCAGTTAATGATCAGATAAGATATATAATTGAGTAATGGGGTTTTATGAGTTATCCGTAACCTCGTCTCAATTAAGACAAGTGATAGAAGGATTTAATCACACGGTAACTACTCCTAGAGGTTTAGTCTATTATTCATTCTATTTGGAATACCACGACATACTGCTAGGTGTCACTCGTGGATTGTGGGACCCACATGAGTGATTAAAATAGTTAATCACACTCAATTGGGAGAGTCAAAAATATTTTGGTCCATCGAAAGGAGTTCCGATAGTGACACTTAAGGAGTCTAGTATCATATCTCACAACCAGATAGAATTGAACATATGTGGTCACACACAATAAAGGTTGCGTGTGATTTATGCTTAGAGAATTTATAGAGACCATTTTGATAAGGAAGTTATTTGCTAAGCTAGTTAGCAATATATATATATATATATATATATATATATATATATATATATATATATATATATATATATATATATATATGTGTGTGTGTGTGTGTGTGTGTGTGTGTGTGTGTGTGTGTGTGTGTGTGTGTGTGTGTGTGTGTGTAAATGTATACGGGGAAACCAATTAACTTAATAAAGAAAACTCTCACTTATTAATTGACATTAAGTTATGAAAAAGGTTTTCATTAATTAAATGCAAGTTTCTCTCTCTCTCTTTCTTCGTTTCCTCCTACCTAATGAATGAGAGGAGTTTACTCTTCTCTCATTTATGACTCATAAGCCTATAAAAGAGAGGAGTAATCTCCCTCAATATGTGGTAATCATATGAGAAATCATATGAGTAATCATATGGGTAATCATATGGGTAATCATATGAGTAATCATATGAGAAATCATATGAAGTAAAAGTATGAGGTAAAAGAGAGAAACTTCTCTTAATCATTTAGAGTTATCTTTAATCATCAGAGAGAAGTCTTTTGTATAATCATTGGTCTCTATATTATAGTTAATTCTCTTGAAATTGTTAGCACAATTTGAGAATTAATTATTCTCCACATTGATACAAGAAATTACGAAAGAAATTTCGAGATTATATTGTGTGAAGCACAGATCCCAGAGTAGCCTTGTGTGGATACTCATAGAGGCCGGACAGTTGTGCGGCTCAAAGGACCAGAAGTTCAGATCCAATATCAACCGACAGAAAATTTCGATAATCAGCAAAGGTTGAAATTCTAACCCATCTTCTAATTAGATTAGAATAATAATTTTTGTGTATTACACGAGATGATCTTGATACATATATATATATATATATATATATATATATATATATATATATATATATATATATATATATATATATATATATATATATATATATATATATATACTAATATCATAAATGTTATGATGTTAAGGTATATATGATTAGATCATATTTATAAATAAAATTTATTTTCGCTGCATCAAATGCGCATGCACGCGCATCCGCTTTCCTTAAAGTGGTATCTGAGCCACCCTCGTGCAGCCACAAAAATTATTCCTATTGTTGATTTAGATTTAGGGTTATATGAGTTAACCCTAATGCGAATGCCTATGCAAGATTTTTGAAAATTTTATATTTCATACATATGATGTATGAAAATAATTTGTGATGATAATAATTGGGACTACACATGTATATAATTGATATACTGTTATTATTATTATTATTTTATCTTATGATGGTTAATTGATTAAGTTAATATGTAATTAATAGAAGAGTTTTAATTGCATAAAACTTAATCAATTAACGTATTAACGTTATTATATGAAATTACATATGATGGGGCATGAGATGCACTATATGATCAAATTTCATAATGTAATTTGGACTAATTTTATCATCATCTTTTAATATAAATTTATATTAGATGAAAAATATAATTGCATTAGATGCAATTTGAAAATAAGATCTGATGAGATTGGAATAATAACAAATAATATTAAGTTGTAAAGAAGAGTGTTGTGAACACTCTATCGTGGCCTTCTACCGTTGTAAGGTGTGGGCGTTTTTCTTAGGATTGAGTGGTACACATGGTTACATGGGCTGCTTGCACGAAGAAAGCGTAACCACCTTATTAACATTTGATGTTGTATGGTAAAATTAGTATCATACCCGATACCTGTTAGGTGAGGGTTTAATATTAATTTTATTCATATATTGAACGGTAGGTCAAACTTAACTAGGATGTGAGGCCAATAACTGTTAGGTGAGACTTTTATGTCATAGAGGCCAAAGAATGATTGCAATATGTTTCTGAAACATTGGGCAAGAGTTGTCTACTCATCGAATTACTAATTACTAATAACTGTTAGGTGAGGTAATTTACAAAAATCGGTGAAAGCATAATTCCTACTAGAAACCAATTTAAGAGGTTTCTGTTTCTTCACTAAAGAAGTGTGAAAATTCGTAAAATTTAGTGGGAGATACCATTTGATTAAAAGTCCATAATCAAATGAAATAATGAAAGATACATAACTAATTGAATATATTTACCTTTTGTAGAATATGGCTGCCTCTAACCCTCTCACTAAAATTCTTGATACTAACCGCTTGACCAGTCCTAATTTTTCGGATTGGCTACGGAACTTGAGAATTATTCTCAACTCCGAAAAAAATTGCCTATATCTTGACCACTCCTGCTCCTGAACTTGCAGCTGATGATAATGAGCAGCAGAGAGCTGCCTATGAAAAATGGATAGATGACGATAATAGAGTCAGGTGCTACATGTTGGCATCGATGAGCAACGAGTTGCAACACCAACATGAGCACATAGACAGTGCATCAGCCATTCTACTTCACCTACAGGAACTGAATAGTGAACAAAGCCGCTCTACTCGATATGAGATATCAAAGCGGTTATTTCGAGCAAGAATGTCTGAAGGCCAATCAGTTAATCATCATTGTTTGAAAATGATTGAAGATATTTAGGAGCTTAAGAAGCTCGGCCTACGGATGGACGTAGACTTGCAGATAGATTTAATTCTGTAGTCCTTACTTAACTCACTTTCGCAGTTCATCATGAATTTTCAAATGCATAAGATTCAGTGCACTCTCTCAGAGTTCTTGAATATGTTGGTGACAGCAGGAGGAACAATAAAAGGTAACAAGGGGACAGTCTTGGCTATGGAACGGGCTTCTCCAAAAGAAAGTCTAAATGGAGAAATAAGAAACCTAGCAAGAAGCCAAAAGGTAATATCAAGAGACAAGTTTCTAAGAAGGCCATTACAGGAAAATGTTTCCATTGTAATAGAGATGGCCATTGGAAAAGGAACTGCCCCGAATACCTTGCTAGCCTAAAGAACAAGGCAAAGGACAATCCTTCTGATCGAAGGTAAGTCCGACCTGCGCATTATTGAAACTAGTCTGTCGGTATGTTCTACTACCACTTGGATAATTGATTCTGCATGCACTTCTCTCTTGTGCACCTAAATGCAGGGTTTAAAACAAAGTAGAATTCTGAAGGAATGAGAAATCACCCTACGAGTGGGTCATGGAGCAAAAGTTGCTGCATTAGCTGTAGGGACCTATCCTATACTATTACCGTCAGGCATAGTTTTAGAATTAAACAATTGTCTTTACGTTTCTAATGCTAGTAGAAACTTAATTTCTGTTTCTTCATTAGCAATGATTGGTTGCAAATTTATTTTTAAAATAAATACTTGCTCAATTTATTTGAGAAATAAATTGATAGGCTATGGAACGATGATTGACAAGTTATATCACTTATATATGGATGCAAGTGTAAATACAGTTGAGCAAGAAATGAATGTCGTAGGGTCTAAAAGACCTAGAGAAGAGGTAGATCACAAGTATATGTGGCATCTTAGATTAGGTCATATCAGTTAAGATTGTGAGGACCCGGATCCCCACTTACGGGTTTGCTGTTGGTTCAGTGGCTTCGGGGAGTGTGTGTGCGCGTGTCGAGCCTAAGAATTAGATTTCTGGTGAATTGGAGCAAATTTTGCGTATCAGGAGGTCCATATTGGGTGATTGAGACTTTTGCGCGCTTATTGGAACCAAGAATTTGACCCGGCATGAAAAATGGATCAAGTTTACTTTTCCGGAAATTTTCGAGAAATTTTAGAGGTGGAATTTGGCCGAACGGACATCGGATTTGGATTCAGCGCGCGAAAACGAGCGAAATGGACTATTTACTTGAATTTTTCGGAGCCCGAACGCGAAAACCCGGATTTCGAGGTGTTTTGGCACTGTTCCGGCGGCCGGAGAGGCGCCGGCGGCGGCGGCGGGCGGCGGAGCGCGGCGGTTGGCGGCGGCGGAGGCGCGCGGTCCACCGCGGAGGGCGTGCACCGGGCGCGGGCCACGTGGCGCCTCCCGGTTGGCCGGCGCAGCGGGCGCGGTCCACGGATTTTCGGCGCGGGTGCACGGTGGACCGGGTGGACACGTGGCAGCACGTGGTTGGGTGGTGTTGTGCGCGCGGTCCACGGTGGGGGGAGCTGGTACCTCGGGTTGCGTGCCCGACAGGCGCGCGTGGGGCGCGGCGTGGGCGCGCTGACCCGCGTTTCCCGCTCGTGGGTGCCACGTGTCGGCGCGTGCTTCTGCCACGTGGCGCGTTGCCGTTGGCCCATTCAGCTGTACGCTGTTCGGGAGGAGACGTGGCGGGCCCTGGGCTTTCTGAGCCTGCACAGTAACGGGCCGAGCCCGTTACTGTAGCAGCCCGGAAGATCCGGGCGCCCGAAAATGGGGACCCGGATGGAATTAAGCCAATTGTTGGTTTTGGCCTTCTTTTTTTGTAGCCCGAGCCCTCTTCTTTTGCCATTTTCTCCACCTTCCCGAGCTCCCATGCCCTTGCACCCTTTAGGAAAGTTGTAGACCTTCGAGTGCTCGATCTTCCTGCAGAGTTTTGGGATTTTTAGGAGCACGCATCCCGAGGTTCCAGATTTTACGGCGCGGAGCGATGTTTCATCTTCGGTGTTCTTCTTCGTCGCAGATCGGTGTGAAATTTCCCCTAGGCTACCCCGACCTCCTTTTTTAGTGATTCTTGTGCCGACATACTCCTAAGAGGTAAGGCTTCATCTTTCATATTGATCGTGCTTTCCCGTTCTGAGTGTTTGGCACGGATCCCGAGGTGCCATTGTGACCCTTTTTCTGTGTGGATGTTTGGGACAGCATCGGAGTGTTTTGGCGATATCTTCGCGCACGAGCGTCAGACGGAACGTGCTTATACAACTTTTTCATCCACAGATCACAAGGAACGCACTCGTATTTTTCTTGGATTTTTCAGAGATTTATTTGGAGGTGAAAATCCCTGTTTCCCTGTGTACAGTGCTACAGTTTTTGACGCAGGAATTGTTTGAGTACACCACCTTGCCGAATTTATATCTTGACCTACCAAACTCGGATTTGGACGCGCAGGTATCCGTTTCGAAGGTATCGACGTGAGGATCGCTGTGATATTTTTTATTGGAATTTTTGGAGGATGTTTTTCAGGTAAAAATTTTGCAGAAAGGGGACTGTTCATCGCAGATTTGTATGTTTGGAATTTTGTGGAATTAAGTATAATTTTGGATGTATTTTGTACCCAGGATGTTTTGAGCTCTACTACTGTATTATTGGATCAGTGGATATACTGTTTTAGCTGTTTCTGGACTTTCTCAGCTGTACGATCCTGGACAGTTGTGCACCTTCAGGTCGGTGGTCCTGTCTCCAAGATTGATGGAATGTGCATTAAATCTACTATAGTAGGACCATGCATGATAATGAATTCTTGTTCAGCATGCTAAAATGTAGGAATTGCTATTCCTTGTAGCATTTGACGATCTTATCATCTCCATGCTTAGTGTCGTCTGTTAAATTATTGTTATCTTGGAACTTGACCTAGCACCCCCGTCGTATGCTGCATGTGTAACCAGACCAGTAGAAAACTCCAACTTGGGCTAGGTTTATTCTGCTTTAGACATCCACACTCTTTTCTTCCTGAACATAGTGTTTCACTCGCCCGGGTAGTGGGCCGAGTGGTCGGGTTTCTTTTAGTGTGGGATGCATTTTACACTCGTGCTTGGGAGCAGAGTGGAGTCTGTAGATGTAGTTGATAGTTCATCTATGGCGGGAGCCGTTTGGGTAGACGGCGGTCCCGAGATATTTTATTTGTCGCCACTGAGTCAGTGGCAGTTGTTTACCAGTGTCAGCAGGACCTAGGACCCAGATTATTTTTTTTTAGACACACATAATTTCTGTAAATTAATGTTTTCTTCCAAATCTCGAGGGGTCGCCGGAGCCTGTTCTTGTTTGATTCGGGTGATGGCAATAGCCCTTCGGGGTTTGGAAAAATCAAATTTATTTAAACCAATTTTCTTAAAGGAACTAAAATATTCTAAATTTGGGTTTCTCAGATTAAAATAATTTGCAATAATAACTGTCGTCTATTTATTACACCTTCCTCACCCGAGAGAGTTTGGGTGATCTGGGTTCTAGGGGCCGTTCCTATTTTCGGGACAAAAGCCACGGGGGCCGAGCCTAGGACCTGTTCTTGTTTGATAGGGTTGTAGGTTTTGGTCTTCCGGGACTTTCGGGCCCTGGTTGGTGTCCTCCGCTTGTTGTACAGAGGCTGTTGTGTTCCCGAACTGTAAGGGGGTCGGGAACCTCGATAGGCGGAGCCTGGAGTCTGTTCTTGTTTGATAGGGTTCTAGACACCGACCTATCGGGATTTTCGAACCCTTATAGTATCGGTTCTTCCTGAGTTTGGTGATCTGTTGTGGGAGTCGTCGGATAGACGGTAGTCCCGACTGTGAGTATTTCTAGCCATTGAGTGAGAGATGTGATGTCAGTTACAGTCGATCTTGTGGATTGTGACTTGGATCTTAGCCTGCAGGAGCCACATTTGAGCTCGACAGAGATGCGCGGATACTTTGCTCGGTGGGGTCGCGCCCCTCGAGTGCCACTCCGGAGTTAGGCCTGTTACTTGCTATCGCGACTTGTCGACGCCGTCCCTTTGGCTGAGCCAGTTTTGGCAGTCATGGACACCCTACGGTAGACCCGTCCTGTTGAGGATGTGCGGCAGTAGGGGAGGCGCAGGTTTGACTGGACCCTATGTGACAGTCAGTATAGATTGGGTTACTATACTTGAGAGTTAGTAGATGCATTATATTTTTCATCTGTCCCGCTTTTTGAGCATCTAGATAGGGGCATAGTAGCAGTAGAATTTGTCTTTCAGCTTTTTCCTTTAGCACTGTATTTGTTCTCTCTTGCCTCGAGTAGACTTAGTGGGCAGACCGTTGGGCTTGTTGACGGCACCCACTGAGAGCTACTGTGGGAAGTAGTTCTCACACCCGTCGTGGTGACTTTTCCCCAGGGACTTCTACGCCTGTTCTTGCCATTCCTGTTGCTGCTCCAGCTTCTTCAGATCGAGGTAAGGGAGTCGCGAGATAGATCCCTTCCCGTCAGCTTCAGTGTGTGAGTAGAGGTACCCCTTTGTTATTTTGGTTTGTATTCTGTCGAGAGACTTTTGTAGTGAGGATCGAGTTGTACCTTTTATTTCCCTGTTATCTGAGAGACTTTTGTATTTCTTTTTGTGGTGAGGTTGGATTGTTCTTCTTAATAGTGATAGTGGTATTTTATTGTTTATTTCTAGCAGTTTACTTTCAGCTCTGATATCTATTTTGTTTAGCATCTTTCTTTGCAGGTTGACGCTTCGTCTATACGGGGTTCACCGTATGGGCGGCGGATCTGTTAGCGAGCCCGGGTCGCAGTTTCGACTCCGGGGCGTGACAAAGATAGGATTAACAAATTGGTGAAAGATGGGCTCTTGAGCTCATTGGCTTGTGAGCCATATCCGACTTGTGAATCATGTCTTCAAAGAAAGATGACCAAATTACCCTTTATTGGACAAGGAGAAAGAGCCACTAATATACTTGCCCTGGTGCATACTGATGTATGCAGACCATTTGATGTGCAAGCCAGGGGTGGTTATGTTTACTTCATCACCTTTACTGATGATTATTCACGGTATGGATATGTCTACTCGATAAGACAAAAATCTGAAGCCTTTGAAAAGTTCAAAGAGTTTAGACATGAAGTTGAAAAACAAACTAGAAAGTTTATAAAAATTCTTCGATCAGATCGAGGAGGAGAGTAGTTAAGTACAGACTTTCTAAACTACCTCAAGGAAAATGGCATTATCTCTCAATGGACTCGTCCCGGCACTCCGGAACTTAATGGAGTATCTGAACGGAGGAATCGCACTTTATTAGATATGGTGCGATCCATGATGAGTTTCACTGATTTGCGTATGTCACTTTGGGGTTATGCTCTCATCACTGCTGCATATATCTTAAATAGAGTACCTTCCAAATCTGTTTCTACCACTCCATATGAGATTTGGTATAGTAGAAAGCCAACTCTTGGTCACCTCAAGATTTGGGGATGTTCGGCTTTTGTTAAGAAGCTGAAGACAGACAAATTAGAAGCAAGGTCAAATAAAGGTAGATTCATTGGTTATCCCAAAGAATCATTGGGATATTATTTCTATTTTCTCCAGGATCAAAATATTATTGTGAGCCGGCACGCCTCTCTTCTTGAGAAACTATTCATTCAAGAAGGAGGTAGTGGGAGGAAAATAGAGCTCAATGAGAATGTCTCTGATGAGCAACAAATCAATAATGATCGACCAAAAATCTCTATTCAATCATAACCGCTGTACATACAACCACTTCGAAGATCTAGTAGAGTTTCCCAACCTCCAGATAGATATTTAGGATTTGTCATTGAGAAGGTAAAAGAAATGTTCTTAATGGGAGATAAAGATCATAGACATGATCCTACTAGCTATAAAGAGGCGATGTTAGCATCGACTCCGAGAGATGGAAGAAAGCTATGAAGTCTGAAATGGACTCCATGTATTCCAACAAGGTTTGGACTCGAGATGATTTACCAGTGGGTATAGTACCCATTGGATATAAATGGATCTTCAAGAGAAATATTGGTTCAGATGGAAAGGTAGAGACCTATAAAATAAGGCTTGTGGCGAAAGGTTATAGTCAACGAGAAGGTATTGATTATCAGGAGACCTTCTCGCCAATGGCCATGTTAAAATCCATTCGAACCTTACTTGCTATAGCTGCATATTATGATTATGAAATATGGCAGATGGATGTGAAAACTGCCTTTCTTAATGGATATCTTAAGGAAGACATATATATGGAACAGCCTCAAGGTTTCACCTCTAGCGATGATAATCATAAAGTGTGCAAGCTTCAGAGATCCATATATGGATTAAAGCAAGCATCTGGGAGTTGGAACAGTCATTTTAATGATGCAATCAAATCATTTGATTTCACCAGAAACGAGGAAGAACCATGTGTGTATAAAAAGACTAGTGGGAGTGCTGTCATATTTCTCATATTGTATGTGGATGATATACTTTTAATTAGGAATGACATTAGGATGATGTCATCGGTCAAATTGTGGCTGTCTCAGAATTTCTCCATGAATAACTTAGGCGATGCATCCTATATTTTAGGTATAAAGGTCTATAGAGACAGGTATAGACGGTTGCTTGGCCTATCTCAAAGAATGTAGATAGAGGAAGTATTGAAGAGATTCGGTATGGAAAATTCCAAAAGAGGTCTATTACCTCTCAGACATAGAATCTATCTTTCCAAGAAGATGTGTCCTAAAACACCTGAGGAAAGAGAATGTATGAATAGAATTCCATATGCTTCAGCTATTGGGAGTCTAATGTACGCAATGCTATGTACGAGACCTGATATCGCACAAGCTGTGAATGTCACAAGTAGATATCAATATAACCCGGGTATGGAACATTGGGCTGCAGTTAAAAATATCCTTAAGTATTTGAGAAGAACAAAGGATATGTGCCTAGTCTTTGGAGGTGGTGAGTTGAAGCTAGAAGGCTTCACAGATTTCGATTTTATGTCAGATGTTGATGATAGAAAGTCTATATCAGGGTATTTATTCATATGTAATGGAGGATCCATTATTTGGAAAAGTTCCAAACAAGCAACGACTGCCGATTCCACCATGGGGGCAGAATATATTGCTGCATCAAAAGCCTCAAAGAAATGTGTTTGGATCAGAAAGTTCGTTGCAGAACTCGGTGTGGTTCCAGCTATTAAGGAACCAACGCCACTTTTCTGTGACAATACTAGTGCCATAGCATTAGCTAAGGAGCCAAGATCTCATCAGAAATCCAAGTATATTGAACGGCAATATCATACAATCAGAGATTATATTGAAAGGAATGAAATACTCGTACAAAAGATTGCTTCTGTTGATAATGTAGCAGACCCACTAACCAAAGCACTCACTCAACAAAAGCTGGAAGGCCATCTTGAGAAAATGGGTCTACGCTATAGGGGTGATTGGCTTTAGTGCAAGTGGGAGATTGTTAGTTATATGCCCTATAAGCCAATCGGTGACACAACTATAGGGTTAGTATCATTGTATCTTTCACTAAATTAATAAATTGGCATTTATTCATTTATATTATTGTTAAATATATATATATATATATATATATATATATATATATATATATAATATATATATATATATATATATATATATATATGAATTGTCCTTAGAATTAATGGTTAAAAGAAATCATATTCCTAAGATGTTAGGAATTTGAGACATGTATTCTTTTGTAATTATTTTTTAAATGCTCCTGATCATAGGATTATCACGAGGGCGATGATAAATCCGGTTAGGTCAGTGTATACTATGCTTTTCTTGTAGGATGATGAGTCTTAAGTCATTAGTGTAGTGACACTAAAGCAAGTATACAGGTGAATGTTGGAGAACATTTTCACTGAGTGTGACCAATTATGAACAATCACATAGATGTCTATTCACTCGTCAGTAAATTGTTCCATGCTGTAGTGGTGTGAGTGATCCTTTGACCTGAGGCACCACGGTTATCTTACGTATGGATTACTGTAGTTTGACTGTGTAAATACTTTATACCCTAATCATGAGTTAAAGTCAACATATGTTGGCTACAGTGGATCATGCAAAAAGATAGGTGTGTGTTAAGATGGAATCTATCACCCTCGGTAGAAAGGCAAGTTTCTGTCTCTCTTTCTTCGTTTCCTCCTACCTATCTTTCTTCGTTTCCTCCTACCTAATGAATGAGAGGAGTTTACTCTCCTCTCATTTATGGCTCATAAGCCTATAAAAGAGAGAAGTAATCTCCCTTAATATGTGGTAATCATATGAGAAATCATATGAGTAATCATATGGGTAATCATATGG
This sequence comes from Tillandsia fasciculata, assembly GCA_029168755.2. Classification (NCBI taxonomy): domain Eukaryota; kingdom Viridiplantae; phylum Streptophyta; class Magnoliopsida; order Poales; family Bromeliaceae; genus Tillandsia; species Tillandsia fasciculata. The sequence continues at coordinate 4,019,540 of CM054933.1, read as the reverse complement.
GTAATCATATGAGAAATCATATGAGTAATCATATGGGTAATCATATGAGTAATCATATGAGAAATCATATGAAGTAAAAGTATGAGGTAAAAGAGAGAAACTTCTCTTAATCATTTAGAGTTATCTTTAATCATCATAGAGAAGTCTTCCTATAATCATTGATCTCTATATTATAGTTAATTCTCTTGAAATTGCTAGCACAATTTGAGAATTAATTATTCTCCACATTGATACAAGAAATCACGAAAGAAGTTTCGAGATTATATTGTGTGAAGCACAGATCCCGGAGCAGCCTTGTGTGGATACTCATAGAGGCCGGACAGTAGTGCGGCTCAAAGGACCGGAAGTTCAAATCCAATATCAACCGACAGAAAATTTCGATAATCAGCAAAAGTTGAAATTCTAATCCTTCTTCTAATTAGATTAGAATAATAATTTTTGTGTATTACACGATATGATCTTTATATATATATATATATAATATATATATATATATATATATATATATATATATATATATATATAATATATATATATTAAATGTTATGATGTTAAGGTATATATGATTAGATCATATTTATAAATAAAATTTTTTTTCCGCTGCATCAAATGCGCATGCACGCGCATCCGCTTTCCTTACAAAAACTTCTAGAAAAGACCCAAGACGAGGCTGACAAGGGGCCTATTTATAGGCAAAAACCCAAGAAGACCCAAATTCGGGCTTTGGGGGACAGTTTCAGGCACTCGAAGGTTTCGAGCCCCGAACACGGGACACGGGTCCCCGATCCCTACAGCGCCCGGAAGTCCCCGGGCGCGCCGCGTGTCCCGTCCCGCGCAGCAGTGAGGCGCGGCCAACCGGGCCGCGCCACGCTGCCCACCCGCGTGCGCGGGTGGTTGGCGCCCGTCAGTCGCGAGGTGCCGCATGGCGCTCGCTGACCTGCCCGCCACGCTAGCCGCCCATGCTAGTCACCACCTGCCACCTCTGCGCCCGCACAGTCTCTCGCCCAACCGCCGCCTGCCATATGGCCGTCGCCTCTGCCCGCTGCGCCTAATGCACGCGCCCGGGTCCGTGAACCGGCCCGCAACCAGAATGGGCCCACTGAGCCCAGTAAGCCTATTTTTCAACGTTTTTGCTTGCTGAGTCCGTTTTTGACGTCCGAATTCACTAGAAAACCTCCAAATAGCCAATTTCGAACGTTTTTTGCGCTGAATCCAACCACGGTCTCCGTTTTGCGCAAAACCACTTCCATCACTTAACGAAAATGCCCAAATAGGTAAACTGGATCCGTTTTCAGTGCTAAGTCCATCTCTTGACTCCGATTTGCCCGCAACCAACTCCAACAAGCAACAAGGGTCTCCTCAAACTGCTCATCATGCTGTAAATTCTCTGTGGGGATTCGGGTCTTCACATATTTGGTAAACCGATCTCCACATTCAGCACTTAATTGCAAAACTCCGGAGGAGGTATGGTCTGGTAGCCCTTCTGATTATTCTAATTTGTGAATATTTGGTTGTCCTACTTATACTCATATAAATGAAGGCATGTTATAACCTAGGGTTAAAAGGTGCGTATTTATTGATTATGCATCCGGAGTTAAGAGATATAAATTGTGGTGTCCTAAATCGTCTAAGTTATTTATTAATAGGGATGTCACATTTGACGAGTCTTCTATGATATATGCTAATCATGTTTCTTCTGACGAGACCCCGAGTGCTTGTAAGCAGGTGGAGGTACAGACCGAAGGTATAATTAAGTTGCATAGTTTTTCTCAGTCAGAACAGATTCAGTCGCCATACACCTCAACTACTGAAACCCCACAAGTTGAAAGGCAGAGCATTGCTACAGGTAGAGCAAGGAGACAAATTAAACCACCACAGAGATACAGTTATGAGGATTTAGTTGCTTATACTCTTTCGGTGCCACAAGATACAGAAGAAAATGGCGAACCTTCCACATACAATCAAGCTATTTCTAATGCCAGTTTTGCAGAGTGGTTGGTAGCGATGAATGAGGAGATGGAGTCCCTCCATAAGAATCGCACATGGGAGTTGGTAAGACCGCCTATAGGCAAGAAAATAATTGGTTGTAAATGGGTTTTCAAGAAAAATGACGAAATTTCTGGTGTAGAAAATACAAGGTACAAAGCTCGTTTAGTTGCTAAGGGCTACAATCAGGTAGGAGGTGTTGATTTTAATGATATTTTTTCACCCATCGTAAAGCATACTTCTATTCATATTCTTTTATCGTTAGTAGCCATGCATAACCTGTATCTTGAGCGACTTAATGTTAAGACAACTTTTCTATATGGACAACTTGATGACCAAATTTACATGAATTAGCCCGAGGGATTCATTATTGAAGGAAGGATCATATTTGCCTGTTAAAGAAATCACTTTATGGATTGAAATACCCTCCTCGGCAATGGTACAAGCGGTTCGACTGTTTCATGACAGATCATGAATATTCTAAACGTAAGCGTGACAATTGTGTATATTTTAGAAAGCTTGATAAAGGATCTTTTATTTACTTGTTGCTCTATGTCGATGATATGTTGATTGCTTCCAGCGACATAGTTGAGATAATAAATTGAAGTCATTACTGAAGGGCGAGTTTGAGATGAAAGATTTAGGTGCTGCAAAGAAAATTTTTGGTATGAAAATTAAGAGAGACAACAAATCAGGACTATTGCATTTGATATAGGAGAAATATATAGAGAAGATTTTAAAGCGTTTCGGAATGACAAACACAAAACCGGTGAGCACTGCTCTTGAGGCGCATTTCAGACTTTCTGTCGCATTGTCACCACAGTCTGATGATGAGCGGGAGTACATGTCACATGTTCCTTATTCTAATGTTGTTGGGAGCATTATGTACGTGCAATATCTGTAATTTTAAATTTGCGGATTCGAATCTTTATATGAGAAAATTTAAATAAGTTGGAATTTTTTACAGTCTGGAATTTTAAAGAGTGCATCTTTTTCAGGTTTTTGAGGAATAATTCCTCATCAATGAAACCACCAGGTGGTAGGTGGATCAGCGCTGAAGGGAGTGGTTAAGTCGGTTTTCGAATTTGCAGTGCTGGATGCATGAAAAAGTGTGAAAATCAAGACTTGACGGAAACCGCAAAAAGGGGTGTTTTTCTATGTAAAATGATTAATTTCGTGATCCGGTGAGATTTTCAAAGAAAGAAAATAGTCACTTGGATGGCATCGTCGAGCTAAAGGCGGTGGTGCGACCGGATTTCAAATTTGATGTCCAGATCTTCCGGATCTACGCGTTTGGCAATAAAAGCGGATTGCAGAACCTGAATTTTGTGATTTCGGATAAAAACCACAACTTTTCTGCTTCGGAATCTGTCAAGGGGGTGAATGTCCGTTGGACACATTTTTCGAAAATTCAAATTTTGAAAATATAAATTTTGGGGCCAAAGGATTGAGATTTTTTGGCGTGGGGACATGGTTGAAATTATTTCAAATGTTGAGTGAGGCGTATACATGTTGGATTAGAATTAGGCTAAATCCTAATTAGCCTTAACCTTCTTCTTCCTCCTCCACAGCCACCAAGAAAACACAGCCCTTGATCCCCTCTTCCTCCTCCCTTAGATCCGATCGTCGTCGCACCGTCGTCGAAGCCGTAGCTGTGAAGGGGCTGGATCTGGGCGCCCCCTCCTTGCAGCCGCCGCGCGTGGGAGCCGCCGCCGCAGGCTAGGGCTCGCACAAACTGCGCGGGAGGCCAGCCCCGGACTCCAACTGCCCGAGCCGGGAGCCCGCCGCAGCCGCAGTCGCGCCCTGCCACGCGGGCCAGCGGGCCAGCACGCTCGCGCAAGGCCCAGCGCGCGCGAGGCCCAGGCCGCGCGGGCCTGTGCGCATGGGAGCTGCGCGCCGCCCTGCTCCTCCTTCCCTATGCAGGATCCGGGCGCCCTTCTCCCTGAGGTGAGCCGAATCTCGGTCCTTTTCTTTTTCCCCTCTTTGTTGCCTCCTTGTGAACAGAAGGTTTTCCCTCTTCTTTGGCAGCAGCTTGAGGTGGTCCGAGCTTGCTCTCTCTTTGGCGCGATCGTTACAGCGACACTACCGAGCCCGAAATTTGCCTTGATTTGCGTGTTGGGTTGTGCCACACCCCGGTGAAGTGGGTTTTTGGCATCCAGTTCGACCCGGAACACTCCTCGGGTATCGCCTTCGCTCCGGACAGTGAGCACGGCATTTCGTGCGTCGAGATCTATCGACTCACGCCGTCGGTTCGCCCCTGAAGCTCTCGATCTGCGGTAATGACATATTTAATTATTTTAATTAATTTTTATACAACTGTTGGAGCATTTAGGACCCAAAATACAAATTGATCGCACGAGTTGCCTCGGGTAACATGCGCGGACTCTTTGAACTACTCGTCTATGATTCGCGGTCCTCGTGGAGCATAATTGAGGTTCTGGAACCAATTTTCAGCAATGTCGGGGACCTATTTCGGCATAACAGTACTTAATTATATTTTATAATTGTGATTTTAGTGTTTGCTGTTTGGGCACCTGTTTTGATGCGTTTTGGGACAGCGGGTGACTTAATTAATTTTTTGCGACCTTTCGGAGCGGTTTGGAGGTTCCAAAAATTTTCGGTGGGCTCCGGGTGTCCGGTTTAATGATCCTTTTCTTTCGACGGTTTTGGAGTTGAGAGATGGGTGATCTTGAGTCGTAGAGTCTAGTGTTGACTCGGTAAACCTTTTGCAGGTCCAGTCGGTGATCAGGAGCATCATAGGAGTTAGGTGCTTCACCAAATCAATTGGGTACTTCGACCCGGAGTCGGTACAGTGGTGCTAGCTCGGTGATGTTCCTTCTTCCCCTTTTTATTCGTTATACACACTTTGCATATTGAGCACGTATCACCGTCTGACTTCACACTTGATTGCTCTACTGGTATCCTTTTTATGTTCATTATGACTCAGTAGTAGAGCGGTACTAGATTAGATATTATCATCATATTCAGTGATCTGTTTGGTCGGTTTGACCCACATATATGAGATTCAGTGACTTTCTTGGTCGGTACTTTTCTTGTGGACTCGTTATCGGCTATTTGCCGATGGTTGGCTATTGATCATGTTGCATTGATCGTCACAGCTTGTTTAGTACATTTCGCATACACAAGCAGTCTGATCCATCGCAAGAGGGTGTTTTTTTTCGGAGAAGTGGTCGTACTTTCGACCAATGAGCCCGATGCGGTCCTTGCTAGGGTTATATGCCAGGTTGAGAATAGCGTGACATTTGCCTGAGGTATTTTGACCAACATGGTGGTTGATTGGGTTTATACTTTGGATTGTTCGTCCGGTTGATGCATATACATTGTTATAGTAGCGTTGGTTGATTCATATAGTCTTCTTTCATTTCCTGTTATATCATGCTACTGTAGTATTGCTATTTATACATCATGGTTATCTTTCGGTTATCAGTGAGTACAGCTCGCCTTTGCCGGCTTGTGGTATCCACTGGGAGACCCTAGATGGTTTCTCACTACCCCCCAGTTGTAGGTACTGCGGGAGGTGACGGTCAGGACGGTACGTGAGGCGACAACATAGCTAGAGAGCTTTCCTGAGAGTTTTTTCAATACCCTGCAGTCTACTTTCTCTTTATTATTTATTTATTTGTTATTGAGCTTAGATGTGGTGGTTCAGTATGTCTTATTATTTGATTGGATTAACAATGTGACGAACTTACAAATGGATTCTTGACTTTATGACTTCGTGGTTTTATGTAAAAATATTTTCTACCCCTCGTGGTAGTCAGTTTTCAAAAGATTATATTTCCGTGTGGGAAACCGTTTTTAAAAGAATTTTTGGATTTTTATTGCACCCGTAGATTTCAAATAATATTTTCGTGTGGGAAACGCTTTCCAAGAGATAGGAATGCTTGATGACCTGTGCATTGCATCATCTATGGTAAGGACACTGTAGAGCATTAAAGCATCATATTTAAAAATCATTTAACTGTATGTGCATCCTTTGTGAATGTGGTGTATGTGCGTGAGTTGGAATTGGTGGTTGCGAAACTGTACTGTGTGTGACGTCATGCAAATACAGGGGAAGTTCTGTCCGCGTGAACAGAGGGTTGCTTGTATTTGTGGCGGGTCTGTTCGTTCCGTAGGGGGAAGGTTTGAAGAAAGAAAAAAAAAAAATTAGGCATTTTTCGCTAGCTCTATTTTCCTAAACTGACCCTAATTATGAAAATAGTTTTACAAAACGGACCCTGGGGAGTGACAGTACGCCATAGTTTGCATATAGTCAGACATCTCTTATATAGTGGATATGGTTAGCAAATATATGACTAATCCTAGTAAGCCTTATTGCCGGGTTGTCAAGTGGATTCTGAGATATCTATGAGTTACCACTAACACTTGTTTGGAGTTTGGGAGGTGTGAGGAAAGTGTGATTGGTTATGTTGATTCAAATTTTGCATATGATTTGGATAAAAGAAGATAATTTTTAGGTTATGTATTCTCTATCGGTAGATATACAGTTAGTTGAAAAAGCTTCATTACAAACAATCGTCACCTTGTCTACGACCGAGGCGAAATATATTGCTATGACAAAGGGTATGAAGGAAGTTATGTGGTTACGAGGTTTTTTTCGAAAACTTATTGTTGGGATCTGAGGGTTGTTTATTTGGATAGTCAAAATTCTATTCATTTATATAAGAATCAAATATTTTATAAGAGGACAAAGTATATCGACGTAAAGTTTCACTTTGTTCGGGATGTAATTAGAAAACGCACAGTGACTGTTAAGAAAATTGGTACTGAGGACAATCCGGCGGATATGCTTACTAAGTCTCTTACTATTACAAGTTCAAATATTGTTGGGACCTTTTAGATTTGGTGTCAGTTGGCAGCACTTAAGGCTCTATGGGGAGTTTGCAGAAGACGAAGCACCAAGGAGCGTTAAAAAGTATTGAGAAGAATTCAAGTCACAATCGAGTTTTGCGGCAACCTTGACATAGCGGCTAAAGACTACAAATCAAATCAAGATAGAATTTATTAAATTTTGGTTTAAATTTGTATTTGTCTAAATTATAGTCAAATCCTAATTAAATTAGGATAATATAATATTTAGATTTATTGGGTATAAATAGAATTTAATTAGGAGTCCAATTAGCCTGTAAATCCTAATTAGACTCTAATTCGAGGCCTTATACTATATATATATATATACATGCCTGCTCCAGCCAAGTTAACGTGGCTGCAATTTCTAATTAGCAGTAGTCCTAATTAATTAGGCCGACCAAGGAGCCGTACGGTGATCCGAGAATAGGCGTCCGTACGCACCCGTTTTTGACGTTTCGGATTAACATAACTGATGTTAGCCCAATCAACAGAAAATTTTTGCCAACCAAATAAATGACTAAAAAGATGGTCCATAATCAAAACCTGGTACATTGGGACAGGATATAAGATATCACATGATAGTAAAAACATGGTATCATTGAACAGTAGCATGAAAAAGCACGAATTGAGTTTAGAATTACCTCATTTACGAATTTGAAGAATGTAATCATATCAAATTAAATCAAACCACTTGCTCCGATAGTCAAGAACAAGATCACAGAATGAAGATTGCACTAATCAAAGGAACTTAGGGAGTTGATCTTCTCTAATCAGAAAATTCTCTGCCCGTCATAGGCGATACAACACCCGATTCAAAAGCCAATGAAAAGTTTCAAAGATGATGAGATGTCTCAGCACTAGTTTATTGCAGATTAAGTTGAGTCACAAAGCATAAAACAAATTCTATTTCCATGCAAATTTGTACAATTCAGAGTATAGGCAACACATCTTTTACTAATCTGACATATAAATAGCATTACAAAATATTAGTTAATACAAAGACTCGTGAAGCAAACAATACAACAGAGTCCAATCTATCTTAAAAACAACGATAATCCTAGCGTCCAATCGTCTTTACTAATGCATCAATTTGCTAACTTTACAAAACCCACCATGATCATTGAATTGCCATGCAGTACATGGACATCCATCCTTTTACTCAAGAATATGTTTTTTGTAGGTTTCCCCACAATCATTTTGCGCTGGAGTCGTAAAACTTTAATCTTCAAATTCAACAAAGTTTACCACTTCCTACACTCCCAAGGATCTGTGTTGTTGCTCGTAATTGATGCACATTACTTATCTCCTTTGTTGCAGTCTCTACTGATCTACCCAGCGAACGGCAGTAAGCTTTTGTATTTCGGCACTTTTTTTTGTCCCTAATTCACCATCTAGATTGCACGGTCAGCGCCGTTTTCACCTGCACTACTGCCCTTTCAATCTTACATAGGTAAATAACTCTTGACAATAAAGTGGAATTAAGAGATAAAAATGTAGTATCTAGTTCGGTGTCACCTTTTGCGTTTACTCTTTAATGCAGTCGAGGACGACGGGTTGGTGTGCCAATTTCTCTTTCTTTGATTAATGAACCAATTGTTGATCTGCTTCAGCTGCAATCCTGTTTCCTGCACCAGCCTCGCTTTGTCGTCCTCCTGAAAAAGCCAATGAAACAGGTAAGAGCAAAAGTAATAATATCATAAAAGTGCATATAAGGAATGCCAAACAGAAAACTGACAGGCTAAATCATCAAAATAGACACCTATACTCATTTCAACTACTGCCTGACATCTCATATTGATATTGCATCAACCTTGTAACATACTCTCATCTCAAGTCAAAATTTAAGATGATGTTTAATTAGGACGCAGAAATCGATCTAATTTGGCAACTTTTGTTACATGTTTTTGGTTTCCGTCCATGCAGTTCGTAATTATACGTAATATACAGCATGTGGTGACCCAATCCATTAAGTTTCAGATTTAAATTTTACGATTCATCCTAAACTTTTGGGACTGGCTTAAATAGTATAGCCAAATATCAATAGATGAAAATACAACAAAAGAATTTTGCAGACAACTATTTATCGCTTACTGTTGGGTAGGGCCACTTAGAGTGTGCCTGCCACCAGGCTTTTAAAACAGAAGTGGTATCTCCAGGAAGCTTTCCGGCTCTTCTTTTGCGAAGGATCTCTTCTCTAATGTCCACGATCTTCTCTTTATACCCCTGAAAAGTCCACGAAGTTTAATAGATAACCTCTACATGAACAAACTGCTATTGAATGTAGAGCTGCTACCTGCTTGAGTTCATGCTTCAGCTCTTGTCTAACGCGCTCCATCAAACAACGCTCGGTCTCCGAAGGAACAAGAGGGCCAAAGCCCATGCTATCCGGTCCGTCGAAACCTTGATCGAAAAAGTTGGTATCGCTATCCGCCTGCTCGTCATCATCATCAGACATAGTAGCACCTGTGCCTTCACCAGGAGAGACACCTGCAGTGTGATAAAATTTCCTTCAGTGACATATAGCCACCATTCATAGAAAAAAGACATCCATCATTAAAAAGAAAAAAAATATACAATAGATAAAACATGAGCCCTTAAGGCAAGTAGGCAATAGACAATATATTGGCACATCCACATAATATTTCCTTCTTTTTTTTTCGATCCATGGCGCCGTACCCATATACAGTCGAATTTGATCAACTTCATAAATAAACTTGAACCATGAATTTCTTTAATTTATAATAGTCCAATTTAGATTGGATTCGAATAGAAAATTAAACTCTACATAACAATATCCTAGCATTAAATGGGCAAATCATTTCGGCTTTGAACCGGATTGAAATTGCATGGATTGAACCAAGAATATAAGTTAGAGCAATATCGCAAACGATTTCATAAATATAAATTTACCTGTAACTAACTATAAAGAAAACTACAGTAATCGGCAACTTCCTTATAGAAAAGAGCAGTGAGTCAATGAAGTCCCTAATAAGAAAATGATGGGCCTAATGGCATGGTGTATGATATGCCAAAATAAAATACTAGTTTGCATAGCTTTCAATGGAAAATATATTGTGTATGTTTCTGTATGTATAAAGTTATCTGATTCTGAGGTCATTTTGCACATGCATTGAGAGTATCCATGGAAGTTTGTAATCATCCAGCACAAAAATTTGCTAATACCTATGTTCGACACGGCCGGGGCCACCGATTCCAGATTAAACCTCCTCAAAATAGAATTCTTGAAATTTTCATAAAAGAAGTATCTGATTTTGTTCGGAGAGTAATATCTACATTGATCATTGTTGGAATTAGAGGGTAGCAAAAACTTACTGACTGGATAGCCAACGACCAACGTACATGGCAACAATCAAACTAATAAAGTATGAAACATATAAACCAAAAACCAAAAACCATATAAACCGAACCAAACTGTCTTATTTGGTTTGGTTCGGTTTGGATTTCGGTTTGGAACCAACTGTGAACACCCCTACCTATCGTATTGGAGCATACATGCATCGGAGATAAGAAATAAATCATAGTAGTAGTAGTACTCGTTGGTTGGTGGAAAATAAATTGAAAGAGATCTCGAAATAAGGATAGGGCCTAGTTGTTCTTATTATTTTGAGTGCAACAGTATGGACTGAAACCGCACTTTTCTAACTTCCTCATTTTTTGCATATTTTCAGATTTCAGACACTCTTAGCTGTTAATTGAAGCACAAAACTTATAACCACATCTTGCAATTTTTGTAATCACTTTAAAAATATAAACTTCTGTAAGGTTGACCAAGATTGGGAAATTACCTGTCAAATTCTGCAGAGACTGTTCGAGTTCCCAGCAAGCCATTACCGCTTCCATCGCATGAACACGAACATGTTGTTGGAGTTGCTCTTTGAATGAACAGAGCAACAAAACATAATGTGTCTAGCAACACAACGAAGCAGGAAATTGAGTCAATTATGTCCCAGAAAAATAAAACCAATCTTTGTTATTCAAAAAACATGATGCAGGAAATTTTCATGAAAATCTATTAAAAGAAGTTCCATACTCCTTACCATATCGACATAATCCAATAGGTCAATGAGAATAAGAATTTGGATGCCTTTTTGTTTCTGATTGAAGAGTAAGAATTTGGTGTCATTCTTGCTCTTTCTAATAATTACGCCACTTTGTTCGATAAGAGCTTTCTTGATCTCAAGAAATTAGTTTGGAATGCAATCCATGAACAGCAATTCGTTTTCTAAATGGAACACTACAAGATTGTTGGTCCAAACACCTGCATCAGTTTCAAACTTCAAATAACTTCGTTGTTTTAAACAGCCTTTACCTCACAAGCACCATATTTTCTGCGCTATTCATACTCGTATTTTTAACCTCATACAATGCTGCTTGCTGTTTGTGCCTTGAACAGTGCAATTTATTACCTTATTGGGGGATGATTTTATCCTTCATCTACCTTGACTTTCTCATTAGGATAAATTGCATATTTGGTCCTCAAACTATGAGGCTGGTGACACTTCGGTCCTCAAACTTTAATTTGTTGTAATTTCTAACTCGAACTTTCAGAATTGTCGCAATCAAATCTTATAACCCAATTTAGTTGACTAAATATTTGATATATCACTACTGTAGAGGTGATGCAGTAATATTGTGATTAATGATGCGTCAATAATTAAGATGTCACATCACTTTCACATCAACAATGAATTAAATTTATTTTCAAACAATCATTTTGAGAATACTCGTTTACTAAGCAAATGTTGTCAAAAAATTATAAATTTTAGTTTTAGATAGTTCTAATAGTGCATATTAGATTTAACGGAACTGATCGTCAATTCAATATCCCGTCATCGAAAACAATTTTCAACAGTACTCTGGCTAGACTCTCTCTCTCTCTCTCTCCCCCCCCTCTCTCTCTCTCTCATTTATTTTGAGAGTACTCGTTTACTAGGTAAATAATGTCAAAAAATTATAAAATTTGGTTTATAAATACTTTTAATAGTGTAGATCATGTCTAATGAAACCGATAGTTGATTCAGATGAGCCACTGTTTGCTATGGTAAGTCATGGTGGTTTTCACAATAAGGTTGTGAGTTTGAGTCCAATAGAAGCAACTTCATGCAAAAAATTTTGATTGAGGACCATTAAAGAGGGCAAGAGTTTTTGGACATGTCACACAAGCTCAATTTGTTATTCAGGAGGATCTAGGCTAGGTCTGATTTGAATAATATTTGGCAAACAACTTACTTAGTTCAATAAAAGAACATTGGGTCTACTTTAATGGAAAACAGAGCCTAGTGACCCAAAACGGCACAATACGACTATAAGAGGCCATAATTTCAAACGTGACAAAATATATTCTACATACCACATGTGGTAAAATAATAAGAGCAAAGGTGACAAATCCTATAAAATTAAACACTTATTTTACCGACAAATTCTATTTGAACCTGATTGTCCGACAAATCCTATTATACACATTCATGTACATTCATGTACACTAATTAACTCACTTGCAAAAATTCTAGTAGGACAATCAGGTTTAAATAGGATTTGTCGATAAAATTAGTGTACATGAATGTGTACTTACGATTTTAGCTTGGTTGCTTCTTAAGTTGTTTAACACAAGTGCTCCTGAAAACCAATTTGCTACACAGACAAAGCAACCAAGCACTCCACCCTTCATTTCACAAAAACTATTATCAAATAACCTAACATTCACCAACCATAACTAGCATAGTTGCCTAAGGACTCAATAGTTGGTAATCGAGATTCTAAGTTTGAAGTCTGGTTACTTCACATTTCTATCTAAGTTCATTTCTAAAAAAAATGAACGAAGCAGATAGTTTGCTGCTTTTCTCTCTCCAAAAAAAAAAAAAAAAAAAAAAAACTAATATTAATCATCCTTGTAAGACCATTAGTAAACAACAAATTCACACCCACTTACACCAAAAGGAAACATATCTAAGAAGCTAACTAAATAGTAACTCTTCAGTGCCTAATTAAATATGTCTCATCATAATGGTAATATAAGTATTAAACGCAATACTAGAGGAGAGAGAGGCTTCCTACTATTATCTATTAAAAAAAAGCGTCTAGTAATAGTACTTAAACACTTTCATCAATAAATTATTTACTTATGTCATTAATTAACTGAAACATCTAAAATCAGGAAGGCCGAAAATTAGCTTTCATACTATGTTATCTAAAAGATGCTTTGATACTATCTAAGGTTTTGTTTGGATGCCGGAATAAAATATCGAATGATAGCTCATCCATAATTAAGATTTTCTTGTGCAATTCAAAGGTAGAAGCTTAATTTTTTATCCTTGAGGCCATGTTTGGATGTTGGAATAAGTTATTCTTGAATTACTTATTCGGTAGATTTTTTTTTTTGTGATCGGAGGCAAAAAGTTTGATTTTTGCTTCTAAAACTTCTTGTTCTCCACAATTTGGTAGGATAACAAATTTCACCAACAAGACGATTTATTTTATTCTGAAAAATTAACTAGAAAGTGGAATATGTTATTTTATTCTAAATGTTTGATCATATTTTTCATCTATCAAATACTACAACTTCTTGAATAAATCAAAGGTATATCTGGAATAAAATATTCATGCATCCAAAGAAGGCTTAAAAAGTTTTGGTATCTATGATTTCATAGAATAACACATTTTACTTATGAAGTAATATTCCAACAAAATTGACTTAAAAGGTTGAATATGATATCCATTCTTGGCATTTGGTCACACTCTTTATCTTCCAAGCATTATAGGATTCTTGAGTAAATCAAAAAAATTTACCGAATAAGATATTTATGCATTCAGAGGAAGACAACCTAACCCAAAAGTGCAGGCTATTAGGTGGAGATACCCCCTATATTATATAGGTTAGGCGCTACTAGCATGTGGCATAGACCCAGTGTGATTACTTGAAACCCACGTATTAATTCGCAACTAACACCCTAACCCAAAAGGGGCAAGGATACGTGACAAAAACCCAATCCATGTTGTTACGCCCCATTTCCCAGGAGGGTCACCTATCCTAGAACTGCTCTATACCTAGCACACTTAACTCTCTTAACTTCTTAAACCTAGCCACTACCAAAAATTCTGGAGGTATCATATTCCTCCCCTTTTTAAATCCTGATGTCCTTGTTAGGCTCAAGTACACTCACAAGTACCAGGCGATATGAGACTCGTCTCACTAGCATTGTCAGTTAGACCTTGACTCAGCCTGTCGTATTCATGCTGTGAGATATTGGACTTTTGCAAATTACAAAGTCGCAATATGGTTGGTCGTTTAGCACGTTGGAGGAGTGTTGGGTCGAGTCGGAACCGTTTTAGCGCAAAACGGCAAGAAAAACAGAGCTCGGGGTGCTTTTTGAAGGCATTTTTTGGGGTTTTGGGGCTTTCGGGCACGAATCCAGGCGCCCGTATCCGCCTTGTAGCCGCCCGAAGCTTGGGTAGGCGCGAGCGTCATGTGCACGACGCGTGCCGGGGAGGTGGACACGTGGCGGCTTTCTATTTGGTTGCATGCGTGTGGGGAAGCGGAGCGGCATGATGCGACGCACTTGAAGCGAGCAGCTGCCACGTGTCGGCACCCTGTTGGGCGTTCGCAACGCGACGTGCGCATCGCGTGGCGACCCCGAATTGGTTCAGACGTGCTTTTTGGGCGCCCTAAAGGGTCTCTATAGCAGCCCGAATGTTTCGGTCCGCCTTTTTTGTGCCTGGGGCTGCCCTAAAAAGGTGTTTTAAGCACCCGAAAGTTGGTTTCGAGCGACCGAATCGGCCGTTTTGGCCTTTTTATCGCGAGCAGACCCTCTTTCTTCTCCTCTTTCTTCTTTTGCTCGCGACTGAGAAGTTTTAGAGAGAGAAGCAAAGCGCGAGGGAGAGGGAGAGGGAGAGGAAGGCCGTAAGGGCGTGGGAGTGTCGTGGAGAACGCATTTCGATCTGAGGAGTCGAGCACGGGCGCGCGCGCGTGAGTTCCAACGATGCGTCGACGTTGGGGTAGGTCCCTTTTATTTTATTAGTTTTTTTACTGTGACTTTCGAAGTTGTTTCTAGTTGTTATAGATTTAGCCCGTTAGAGTTTTGGATTTTGAATTGTGCCTTTTTAACTGTTAGGCATGTAGTTTTTTGTGTTGCGCAGTTGACCTGGGTGCTGCCGGATTTTTTGGGTCTGTGTCGTTCGTGCGTGGTGATCATCGAGCGTTCAATTTGTCCGCCGACCGAGTTCTGCCAGGAGTTGTTGAATAGTTGTAGTTGTGTGACTCACATGACTTTTGTTTCGCAGGAGATTGCGATGCCTCGTCGTGGGCGACCACCGTTGCCACCGGGGTGCGGACGATTGCGCGGACGACCGCACAGACTACCTATAGAAGAAGCCACCTCTCCCCCGTTGAGGTATCGATCCAGGAAGGACCCGTTGAGGTGTCAGTCCATAAGGGGCATTCTGAGGAGCCAGAGCAAATCGGGCCAGAACAGATTGGGTAGAGCAAGGTCCGGGAGATACAGGCACAGATGGCCAGATTGGCCTAGGCATACCGGCTACAATGAGAGACCCTGCATCGTGTGGTCCAGTTGTTAGCGCAGTGGGCTTCCGAGGTTCTAGCACCACATGCAGCTTCACCGGTCGAGACTCCCCTAGTAGCAGCATCCCCGGTAGCGGCAGCGCCAGCAGTATCGATAGTCCCATCCGTGCCGACGACTAGTGGGGAGACACAGAGGCAGGAGGGATAATTGATCGAGGCGGAGCAAGGGCAGATAACGGAGAGGTTGATCAGTTACGCAGGTTTGACCCTCCCCGTTTTAGTGGCAAGTTTACGGAGCGGTAGGAGGTAGAGGATTGGGTAGCGGCGATGGTGAAGCTATTCGAGGACCTGTTCGTGCCGGAGAGGCATCAGGTGCACTTGGCAGCTCATTTTCTCGAAAGGAACGCAGAGTTGTGGTGGCGGAGAGTTCGACCGACAAGACCGCCAGCCTCACAGTTGGCAACATGAACCGAGTTTCGTGGCATGTTGAACGGGGATTTTTTCCCAAACAGTGTAAAGTAGAAACTCGAGAAGGATTTGCAGAGCTGGCAGCAGAGAGACAGGACAGTGCAGGAGTACATCCAGGAGTTCACGCGATTGCTGAACTGCATGTCGTTCGCTCCGAGAGATGAGGCGCACAAGTATACCTGTTTGAGCGAGGGTTGCAGCCGGATATTTTTTAGTTTGTTCAGTCGCAACGCCTTGAAACCCTGGACGCATCGATGGAGTAGGCCCTATGGGTAGAGCGAGGGGTCGTAGTTTTGAGAGAGTGAGATGCAACAACGAGACAGGAGACCGATTGGAACAGACCTACTGAGAGTGAGGTCGAACCGTCCAGTGTGAGGGGATCGCCGAGACCCCAGCGTTCGTGTTCGCAGGATAGAAGGTCCGTCGCAGGACAGAACCCAAGGGGATTCGGATAGTATTAGTATCAGCAGCAACAGCAGCAGCATGGATCGAGGGGATGTGTGATTTGCAGTGGACCACACCTCCCTTATGAGTGTGCACAACGACAGGGAAGATGTTACCGTTGCGGTCAGATAGAGCACAGGTTGTCAGATTGCCCCCGAGGAGTTACGCCAACCCCGTCTGTAGCTTCCACTCCTTCGACTCCGTGTCAGACGATTGGAGCCCCACAACCTCCTTCCCGAATGAATAGAGCCCCGGTAGCACAGGTGCCTGGGCGACAGCAGCCAATGCCGAGTGGACGAATCTATGTGGGCCAGGTGGAGGACGCATCGGCTACCAACGCGGCAGCGACAGGTATCTTTTTGACCTTGTCGTTTTGAGAGTTCGTGTTTTGAGGTTGTAGCCTCTCGGTTTGGGTTAGTGTGCTTGAGTTGTGGGCTTTCTTTGAGTTTTGAGGACGAAACTCTTTGTAGGAAAGAAAGATGTGAGATACTGGTCTTTTGCAAATTACAAAGTCGTAGTATGGTTGGTCGTTTAGCATGTTGGAGGAGTGTCGGCTCGAGTCAGGACCGTTTTAGCACAAAACGGTGCAAAAAAACAAAGCTCGGTGAGCTTTTTGAAGGCATTTTTAGGGGTTTAGGGGCTTTCGGGCACGGATCCGAGCACCCGGATCCACCCTGTAGCCGCCCGAAACTCGGGCGAGCGCGAGCGTCGTGTGTGCGACGCGTGGCAGTGCGGAGACTCAGGAAGTGGACACGTGGCGGCTTCCTATTGGGCGCAGGCGAATAGGGAAGTAGAGCGGCATGACGCAAGCGGCGTGGCTGGCTGCCACGTGTCGGCGCCCGGTTGGGCCAGTGCGCGACGCGACGTGCGCGTTGACACATGGCCACCGCGGGTTCGAACACGCTTTTTGGGCGCCCAAAAAGGTCCCTGTATCAGCCCAAATGTTTCGGGCCGCCTTTCTTGTGTTTGGGCTGCCTGAAAAAGGTGTTTTGAGCGCCCGAAAGTTGGTTTCGGGAGCCCAAATCAGCCATTTTGGCCTTTTTATCGCGTGCAGATCCACTTTCTTCTCCTCTTTCTTCTTCTGCTTTTGTTCGAGGGGTTTTAGAGAGAGAAGCAAAGCGCGAGGGAGAGGGAGAGAAAGGTCGTGAGCACGTGGGGACTGCTGTGGAGCGAGCGATTCGATCCAAGTAGTTGCGCACATGCGCATGCGCGTGAGTTCCGACGGCACATCGACCTTGAGGTAGGTTCCTTTTATTTTATTAGCTTTTTTGTTGTGTTTTTCGAAGCTGTTTCTAGTTGTTATAGATTTAGCCCATTAGAGTTTTGAATTTTGAACTTTGTGCCTTTTTAACTGTTAGGGTCGTCGTTTTTTGTGTTGCCCGGTTGACCGGGTTGCTACCGGATTTTTCGGGTTTGTGTCGTTCGTGCGTGTTGATCATCGCCGAGCGTGCAATCTGTCCACCGACTGAGTTCTGCTAGGAGTTGCCTTCCGAGTGGGTTCTGTGTCGTCGAAAATGGCGGATTACTTTGTATGTCTGCTTGCTAGATGTAAGGACTTTTGACTGCTTTTATATTGCTTTTTAGCGGTAGAAATGCATGCTAGTGTTTGGGTGTTATTCTATCTGTTTTTGGACTATTCGGGTAAGAGATTAGGTTTTATTATTGTTTTATTGCTAAGGGACGTACTAGGATTTCGGGTTGTACATGTATTGGGGTAGATGTTATTTTTATAGCAGGATTGGGTTAGTCTACATGTCAGGAAAACCATGTTGTTGACCTGAGTTGACCCTTCGTTTGTGTTGTTAGTTATTAAGAATAGGGGGTATTTAGGTATTGGTATTTGTGCTACGTCATGCTGACATAGGAGTTACATTATCTTGAGGTTTCATAGGCCGTGGGCCTTGGGCCAGTGTGTGTGAGAACGTGCCTGGGACACTGTGATCGAGATGGGTTGTACTTTTGCGATGGAGACTTGTGAGTTGACCTTGGGATGTTTGTTTCGTGTCGACGATGATTGGTAGGATCATAGCCTTCATGCAACTTCGAGCTTTACTGAGATTTTATCGGCACAGGCTAGATAATAGGTGATAGGAGGTAGGCTGGTGTCTATTGTTGACGGGCCACCATCTGGGGTGCAACCCGGACAGTAGAGAGATATGGACAGTGGCCTATTTATAAGTAGCGCATGCTTGATCAGGTTGTTGAGACAGTCAATTCAGGATTGAGTCTTGTGTACCGTTGGGACATCTAGTGTTAGGTTTCCGTTGTGCTCAGGTTTGGGTAGAGATGTTTTGGGTCTTGGTGTTGAGGCATGATAGCATAGTGTTGTATTTTATTTTAGGGTTAATTGCATACAGCTCCCTATAAACATATCGAATAGCAGATATATCCCTACAAAGTTCAACTTTTCATATTTATCCCTTCAAAAGTCCAACGTTATTCATATATATCCCTACCGTCTATCTCTGTTAGAAAAATCTAGTTAATAATATATTAAATACTTAATCTTGATTAGTTAGTGAGGTAAATTTACCTTTTTACCCTTCCAGATATTTCTGCATTATTTTTTGGAGGGATATTTTTGAAAGGGCAAAACTATCATTTCACATATAATCTGTTAAAAAATAAACAAGCCGGAGGGATATATATGAACAACGTTGGACTTTTGAAGGGATAAATTTGAAAAGTTAAACTTTATAGGAATATATCTTCTATTTGATATGTTTACAGGAAGCTGTATGCAATTAACCCTTTATTTTATTTTCTATTATACTCTATTACTCGCTTATTTTGTAGTTTCTCTATCTTGCCTATGGTAGATCTAGTGGGTAGGTCGTGATTGTCGCCGACCGTACCCACTGGAAACTACTGTTTTGTAGTTCTCACGCCCGCTTGTGGTCTACTTTTCAGGGCCTTCCGAACCAGCTCCGGACCGAAATAAGGAGATTGCACTGTAGATAGCAGCCCCTATCGAGCTTTTACTTTTGGTAAAGATAGTCCACCCTGTTTGTAGCTTTTGTTTAAAGCGCTGTACTTCGGGACTGACTAGACCAGGGTCCTTTACTTGTATTATTTCTTTTGAGAGGTGGATCTTGAATGTATCTTGTACACTGTTGGATATTAATATAATTTCTTTTTTGCTACTTGCTAAGCTATAGATTTATTAGCAGCGCAAGCTTAATCAGGCTGTTGAGACAGTCAGTTCAGGATTGGGTATTGTGTACCGTTGGGGCATCTAGTGTTAGGTTATCATTGTGCTCAGGTTTGGGTAGAGATGTTTTAGGTCTTGGTGTTGAGGAATGATAACGTAGTGTTGTATTTTATTTTATTTTCTATTATACTCTGTTACTCGCTTATTTTATAGTTTCTCTACCTTGCCTCTGATAGATATAGTGGGTAGATCATGATTGTCGCCGACCATAACCACTAGAAACTACTGTTTTGTAATTCTCACGCCCACTTATGGTCTACTTTTCAGGGCCTTCCGAGCCAGTTCCGGACCGAGATAAAGAGATTGCACCATAGATGGCAGCCCCTATCGAGCTTTTACTTTTGCTAGAAATAGTCCGCCATGTTTGTAGCTTTTGTTTAGAGCGCTGTACTTCGGGACTGACAAGACTAGGCTCCTTTACTTGTATTATTTCTTTTGAGAGGTGGAACTTGAATGTATCTTGTACAGTGATGGATATTAATATAGTTTCTTTTCCGCTCTGATACTTGCTTGGCTTTAGATTTTAGTTCTTTTGCAAGTTAGCTTTGGACGCTTTGCATGTGTAGGGTGTGTTCTCGCACACGTGGCGGATTTGTTGCGTGCCCAAGGGCTTCCGCTGTGAGCTCAGGGCGTGACACATACCTTAACTTAGTTTATCATTCAGACCCCGACTCAGTTGAGATTTATCTCACACTTCCGGTTGGTGATTAGTACTGATACCAAATGTGACGCCCTGCATCCCAGAAGGGTCACCGATTCTAGGACAAACAAGACATAAAAAAAAAAAAAGAAAAAAAAAATGATAGGATAGAAATGGGTTCATGAATAGTGTTAACACTGACCATGAAGTGATCGAGGCCCCTGTCGACCCCGTCGGCACCGTCGCCGAGGACGGAGTACCTGGCGACGACATGGTGCGACTGGGCGAGCTGGGCGTCGATCCGCGGGAGCTGGTCGACCGGCGTCGCCACCCGCAGGCACGCCACGTGCGCCGACAGCAGCTGCTCGAACAGCGGGTGCCGCACGATCTCCCCCTTCTCCCTCCGCCCTCCGCCGCCCCCCGCCGCCTCCTCCCCGCCGCCGCCGCCTCCTCCTCTCCGCCGCCGCCGCCTCCGCTGTGGTGGCGGAGCAGCCACGCGGGCCCGCCGCCGCCGCCGCCGCCGCCGCCGCCGTCGTCGTCGTCCTCCGCGTAGATCATGTCGTGGGGAAGGGGGTTGGGGTATGACGCCGCCATGGTCGTCGTCGGGGCTCGGCTCATCCGACAAGGCGGTTTCCTCTCGTCGCACGTAAATCGCTTCGGTGTATGGGGACTGGGGAGGAGACGAAGAGGAGAAAGAGGAGAGCGTTGAAAACTCTGGAGAAAGAGAGCACAAGTCACTGCGTGAAAAATTAAAATACAGAAAAAGAATGCAATGATATTTACACAATTACATTTTCAAAAGTACCAACGTATTCGTATTTTTAATAGAGTTTTTAAAATCATCAATCATCAGCTCCATTTAAAATAATATTTAAAAGTGTATAAAAAATAAATTTTATAATTATTTAGTATTATTTATTTATTTATTAAACAAATTAAAAATTAATAATTTAAATAATTATAGTGAATCGTTTGTAAGTTTAATGATATAAAATTATTCAATCAAAAAAATTTTTGAAATAAAATTTTAGTATTATATTATTATTTTTTACAAAATTTTTAATGAAAATTATCGATTTTTAATATTTTCGATCTATAGATAAATAATATTAAAAAATAATAAAATTTGTATTATAAATATTTTAAATACTTAAAACTATGTTTAGAACTGTTTATTTCGAAAATAGGTGTAAGTTCAGAAACAAATAGGAATAAGAAAAATAATATTTGAAAAATTAGATTAGAATAGTAAAAATAAAAATAATTATAATTTTAAAATAATAATATTTTATCTAATTAATTTATATAAATATATTAATTAAATAATAATTAAATTTATTTAATTAATTATTGCTAGATAATTTTAATTATTAATTGATAACATAATTAACAAATTAATTTTTTTTTGAGGGGATAATTAACAAATTAATTAATAAAATAATTATATGAGTTAAAATATTAAATTAATTAAAATTAATTTATTTTAATTAAAATTATTCTCAAGTTGGAATAAATTTGTTTCAGAAAAGATACTAGAATAGTAGTTTTAATCTTATACCAGCTTATTTTAGAAAGACGAGAACTATTGTTTTCATCCAAACCAAACACTTACTAAATAAAATTTAATAGAATAAAATAAAAAAATTTATTATTAAAATTAATTTAAAAGGATAAAAATTTACGTAGTTTTAAAAATACACATGCCAGACTCATCTTATAATATAGATATAAAATATAAATTTTTTAATACACTTATAAATTTACATTCTCAATTCTCAATAGTCCATGTATAGTGATCACATATTTTATCAGTAATTTTCAATATTAAATTTAAAAAAATAATTAAATTGAATTGTCAGATGTACATATTAAAATAAAATGTACTTTTCAAAAAACAAAAGGTTGAGGGAAAGGACTTTGTTAAATTCTCATTTTATTGTTTAATTTTTTTTTTAAAATGGAATATGATCATATGAATTTTTAAATGTATTTTGCCATAAAATTAATGATGCATGTAATGCATTTGTAATTGTAAACTAAAAATATAGTAAAATTAATAAAATTATATTTAATTTTGTAATAGCACAAATTATATACTTAACATATTTTTTCAAAATATGATAAAATTGTAAACTCAAAGAATGAGATGTAAACAATAATTTTTTATTGATAAATCAAGATAATAATTTAGTGTAAATTATACACTGCATCCAATTTATTGATCAATTTATTATTATTGTTTTTTTTTTTTTTTTTTTTTTAGAGGGTGTAAATAGAGTTTTTTTTTTATTTATATATATATATATATATAAAAAAAAAAAAAAAAAAAAAAAAAAAAAAAAAAAAAAAAAAAAAAAAAAAAAAGGGGAACAGGTTTAACGAGAAGCGTTTTCGAGAGAATCGGCCGGTCGATGCGCTTCGCGCCGCCGAAGAACGATTGGACGCGAAACGGACGGTTAATATTCGGCCACGTAGCTCGCGAGACGGAGGTTACGTTGCGGGCGAGCGTTACGATCGAGAAGCGCGCGAGAGCAGGGGGAATGATGGGTCCTTTTCGGGACAGCGCTAATCGTACACGTGTCGCGCCGTCCGAGGCGAGGACCACATGTGGGGACCACTATCCGACAAGGCATCGCCGTAGACGAAACCAATGGATGCTCTCCACGTGGAACCAAACGGCTCAACGGCTCGAATTGGGAAACTCGGCTTGCATCGTGGTCCGCGAGAAATTATTACATGGACCCTGTGCACCACGTCACCGGCGTACAACGAAATTATCCTTCTCTTATTTCCATCACTCCGATAATATTTTAAAAATAAGATAAAATTATAGAAAATTTACCTCTATAAACTACCTAATTTAATTTTTTAATTTATACTCATTAGTGATTTTTTAATTTTAAAATTTGAATGAGTGATTTATTTTTATGAATTTAGGTAATATATTTTATTTATATAAATTTTAGCATATTTTAATTTTATCTTCTTATTGTTAAAAAATTATACTTAATTATTTTATAGTGTTATTTTTACATCATCTTAAAAATCTACTATTTAACAAGAAAGCAAAGTCATATTTTTTAAAAAAATTACATGGCTTCATATCCTATAATTTAGGCTATATTATTCGTGATTTGTAAAACTTATTATTTTCCTATCCTATTTAATAATAATTATCACGACAAAAAAAAAAAAAAAAAAATTATCGTGATAAAAAAATTAGCAATGCTATCCCTATACCCAGAAATGGGTGTACGATATACATCCCACCCATCCAGATGTGGGGGCTTAGCCACCAGCCACTTCGAAGTGACTTGTAAATTCCCCCCATCCGTGAATGGATGGGGTGTATATCATACACCCACTTTTGGATATATCAAAAATATTTTTCTAAAAAAATTGTTAGATTACACTTTGGTCCTCAACCGTTGAAGGGTGTGGCACTTTAGTTTTTAAATTTTAATTTATTATAAATTTTGATATAAATTTTTTAAATTATTGCAATCAAGTTTCACTAGTATAATAACTCGCGTAATGCGGCGAATAAATAATAGAAAAATTTTAAAAATATTAATAAAATATATTTTTATATTTTTTAAATAAATTAATAATAAATTAATTTAAATATATAATCAATGTATATGTTTAAAAAGTTTAGAAACAAATAAAAATATTACATGTTTTCTCTATTGAGAGAAAGGACGAAACCTAAAGCGTAAGTTGTGAAAAAACCTTCTTCACTTTGGCCTCCGTCGCCTTGTGCTTTATCCTATGCATTCTATACTGTACCATTAAAGTCTCCATAGTAGTGGAGGAGGTGGTGGAGCACACTACAACAAAACTAAGCTATAGCGACACTTTTAAGTGTTGCTAAATACTAAAAAAATTGATACTGAAAAGAATACCGATACTTATCATTAGTGTCGCTATATGTGCCGTCGCTAGGGTGTATAGCGACACATTATTATAATGTGTCCCAAAAATATGCCCCTATAATCTAATTTTGGATATAGATAGACTATAAATGGGACACTTGCAAAAAAGTGTTACAAACATGTGTCCCTATAACCTAATTTTGTTGTAGTGGCAATCTCTCGCACTGCGTCCTCGACGCGCGCTCCGTTTTAGAGCAGGGAGGGTCGAATTAAGTCGAGTTGGCGTGGATTAAGGCTTAAAAGACTTGCTTTTCTCAATCCCATTTTCGAATCTAAAAGTAATAATTATTCATTTTCTCCTCCTCTTTCGATTTTGCATGTTAAAAATTGTTTGAGGGAGAAAAAATGATCGATATTGAAGAGAAAAAAATCAATAGAGGGATCGAAAGAATGAAATATATTAATAAAAAAACATATTAATTATAGGAGATAAGGAAAAAAAGTATAAGATTCGTTGAATAAAGAGGAGGGAAAGAGAAAAATCATGATCGAGTTCCGTTGAATAGAAAGGAGGGAAGAAAAAAAGTCATAGTAAGAAAAAAATGTGCTGCTACCATGCCGTAATTGTTTTGAGAAATAATATAAAGGTATAGATAGTCTAATTTCGTTAATTACATACTTACGTATTATTAATATAGATGCCAATATTGATGACGTGATAATAATTAAGATGTCACCTCACTATGATATTAGTAACATATTAACATATAGCAACTAAATTAGATTGCTGGACTTAATTATAATAATTTAAAATTTTAAACTAAAACTTATAATAAAATAAAGTTTGAATACCAA
Organism: Tillandsia fasciculata; assembly: GCA_029168755.2. Lineage (NCBI taxonomy): Eukaryota > Viridiplantae > Streptophyta > Magnoliopsida > Poales > Bromeliaceae > Tillandsia > Tillandsia fasciculata. The sequence goes on along the minus strand of CM054933.1, from coordinate 3,994,650 downwards.
AGTATAATTTATCCTAAAGAAATTTATTCTAAAAATGATAAATTGCACGTTTGGTCTTCAAACTATGATGCAGATGACCCTTGGCTACTAAAGTTTTAATTTGTTATAATTTTTTGTTCGAACTTTCAGAATTATTGTCATTAAGTCTTACAACTCAATTTAGTTAATTAAATATTAGTGTATCGTTAATATAAAAGTGATGTAATATATTACTTATAGTCACATCATCAATTACAATACTTTCACATCACTTCTATACTAATAATCTATCAATATTTAGCCAATTAACTAAATTATGGGACGTGATTTTAATAAATTTGAAAGTTTGAATAAAAAATTATTATAAATTTAAATTTGAGGACCAAAGTGCCACCGACTCAGAGTTTGAGGACCAAAAGTGCAACTTTTTCTACATAAAAAAAGAGTAATGCCATCCATACACCCTAAATAGAATATACGATGTACACCATGTCCATCCAAGGGTGTGGACTTATTCACTCGTCATTTCGAAGTAATGAGTAAAATTCATCTCATCCTAAAATGAGTGGGGTGTAAAATGTACATCCCGTTTAGGATATACAAGAAGCATTTTTTATAAAAAAAAAAAAAACTAAAAAGCATTTACCTACTATTGATACACCTTAAAGTAGGTTTACATCTTAAGCTCACTAAGAATTGTCATTTCACTACTTGTCACATTAATTTTTTTTTATTTTTACTAAAAGCTATATGAAGTTTTGTGAACCTAGAACAGAGGTGTAAAATTTATTTCCACCATTTTTGTGTATACAAATAGTATTTTTGATAGAAAAAAAAGGTTAAATTTATACTAGTCCCTATATTAATCTTACAAAACTTAAATAATCTGATTTATTTTTTCAAAAATTTTCTGATTTATAAATCTATCTTTCTAAAAATTCTAATTTATTCATATATGTCCATGTTTTTAATTTTTCGTTAAGTTTTTAATAGTGGGTGCATAAGATGACTATTTTACAAATTTATTTCGATAAAAAATTATATATTTTTCTCTCTCCTCGTCATCTCTGTGGCACATGTGGTGTATCTTATTGTTATTGCGGTGGTAGATCTCTCCTCAATATCGTCGTCGCTAAGTTATGATTATCTAAATTTTGATAACAAAGGAATATATTTATAGACGAAAGATTTTTTTAAAAAATAAATTTGATAATTTAAATGTTATAAAAATATATTTATTATTTAATATTTATAAAAAAAGCTATACGTAATTTTATATATATATATATATATATATATATATATATATATATATATATATATATATATATATATATATATATGGCTAAATTACAGAAAACCCCCCTCTAATATCCCGCTTTTCCACTTTAGCCCCCTGTCTTTTAAAAGTCGACAACCTGCCCCCTCGTAATTACTGAAATATGCATTTACCCCCCTGCCAGATATGAAAGTCCATCCATGAGCCTCTAATGAGCCAATTGCTTGTAACAAATTGGTAAGAAACCAATTCATATCTGGCAGGGGGGGAAGGGTAAATGCATCCATTAGAGGCTCATGGATGGACTTTCATATCTGGCAGGGGGGTAAATGCATATTTCGGTAATTACAAGGGGGCAAGTTGTCGACTTTTAAAAGACAGGGGGTAAAGTGGAAAAGCGGGATATTAGAGGGGGGTAATTTAGATATCTAATATACTTTATGTCTAAAAGTAATTCGTAGGCTGTAATTTATATATATATATATATATATATATATATATATATATATATATATATATATATATATATATATATATATATAGTCCGGCTAAAATACTATCGATAGCACCAAGTAATTGGTGCTATCAAGTTTTCTGCCGTTGGATGAAAAGATATGCGGTTGGGATTATAGTGGTTCCCTAAGATTTTTACTATTCAACCAACCACCTAGTAAACTCTAGGGGACCACTATAATCTTAACCACATATTTTTTAATTCAAAGACTAAAAATTTGATAGCACCAATAACTTGGTGCTATCGATAGTATTCTAGTTTAATTATATATATATATATATATATATATATATATATATATATATATATATATATATATAAATAAAAAAGAAAAAGAAAAGAGAGGGTGAATGAGTAGTTTACCAATAACGCGGCGCATCTGGTCCAGGAATTCGTAGCGTCGCGAGTCACGAGCGGCGATGGCGCGGTGCGGTCCCATACGCGTGTGGGGTCCACAGCTACAATTAGGTGGAGTTGTTACACGTGGCGCGGTTTTCAGTAAAGGAGATCGTGGTCCCCCCGCCTACTTTTACTGCCGCTGCTGCTGCTTGCGCCAGATCTGCTTCTGCGGCTAATATTGGTACGGCCACAGAACAGATACCGATCAGATTGCTTTCGCGCATTATTGCCGTAGCAGAAGCGAGCAGTGGATGAATTGGAAGCATGTTCAAATTTTGAGAGGACCAATGAAAGCCCTCCTCTTAATAAATAAATAATTAAATGTTTTCAACTACACCTACTTGGTAGCCTCCACTTAGAGAAAACCTACCAATAAAAAAAAAAAAAAAAAAAAATTACTTAGACCTATCACTGCTTAGATTTGGTTATCTAATCAATTTGAGTAGTTCAATAATATTTAATTTAATTATTAATTTTAATGAATTTATTATTGTGCGTATTGTATTAAATATACTGATTATATTTGTAAAAATAAATTAAGTATTCAAATTTTGAAGTAAAAGTATCGTCGCCGACCAACTCAAATCAAATAAATTGAATGATTAAATAATAAAATTTAAATTTTAGAAGATTGGATAACTAAATTCAAACAATTCTTAATTCAGATAATAAGTTCTATACGTTTTAACCTTAGTTTTTAACCTTAGTTTTTTTGCTAAAAGATATTTGAATTTTTAATTTTGATAATTATATTATTAACTTTTATCAAATAATTCAACTAAGTTATTTTCTTTAAGTAAACTTAGTAATTACATAAACATCCTGATTGGATGACGTGCATATAATTTTATATAATTTTAAAATGTAAATGTCACACTCAAAGACCCACCCAAAGGACCGATCGGACGCGTGCAACAGACCCACCGAACGGGTATGATTTTTTCTCAGCCGATCGTGCCCTTCATCTATTTTCGACTTTGAATGTGGTGGCCGAAACATCGCTCTTGGCCGGCTTTCTTCAGCCGCCCTTCATCTTTCGGGCCCAGGTGGAGCCCGGGGTCAGTAATCTATTCAATACGACCCGAATAGGTTTATCTCGGCCGAATCATCATCGGCCTGAGGCTTCTCATCTTCGGTCTCTCTAACCGAAGAGGTAGTAGTCGAGACCTCCGCGTCTCGCTCCTTTGGAGGTCGTCTATCGCGATCTCCCGAGGCGTTGGATTTACACCAGATTGTTACATCGAGATCTCGTATTTGGGAGCCCAGCTCCTGGCGGACGCTCTCGTAGGGTCTTTTGCCGCCGATTGCGGCACGATTGACTTGCCTCGAGGCAGCACACTTGATCCCCCGGCCTCGTGATTGTTCCGCCTCGGCTGAAACGATGTGCGAAGCATCAAGCGTGCTTCGCCTGGTCCAAGCCACGACCCTCGAGCCATTGTCATCTCTCTTCTTGCGTCGGCTTGGGCCCGCTGCTGCCGACGCTTTTGTGTCTTTGTTAAAGCCGAACCGTACCACCAGTTCGGCCATGTGAGGTGGGCTGTTGTTCGGCCATCCCTTCAGCCGGTGGGTCCACTTCCCTCAGGTGTTCCCTGGCTTGTTTGGTAACGGGATAAAGCAATACTAGTTATACCAAGGATAAGTATAAAGTACGAAATTAGTGTAAAAAAGCCTTTGGGATGGTTCTAGGAATAAAAGATTTTGTGTTTGGTATGATAATAAGGAATAAGAGGAATAAAGAGTTTTAGTTGGATTAAATGACCTTTTTGCCCTCAAGCTTTATTATGCGATAAAATTTGTTAAATTTTAATTTCTTCCTTTTAATTAATGGATTAAAGTCTTCCAAAAAATGAGATAAAATCCAAATCAAAATCAAAATCAAAATCAAATTATATTTTATGAAAATAATATTTAATTTAACATCTCATTTGATCTATTTTACAAAAAAAATAAATTATTCATCATATTTTTATTCAAAAAAATAAATTATTCATCATATTATTCAAAAAAAATAAATGAGATAAAATCCAAATCAAGGGAAGAAGGAGATATCGCCTCGAGAAGCGACGCAAGGGAGGAGCTATGCCTCGGGAAGCATGCTAGGGGTAATTTTGAAAGGAAAATATAGTGAGATTTTACTGTAGGAACAGTAATTCTCATTTATACCAGAAGTACTGGAACAAGTTATTCTCGTAGTTCCTGGTGTGTTTTGAGGGATAAGGGGGATATCCCCCTTATCCCCCAAGCAATCCTCGTTCCAAACGGGGCCTCATGAGGATCTCTCGTCTCTGCCACGGCTTCGACCAAGGCTGGATTTGGAGTTGCTCTACTAGGCGGATTGCCAGGGCATCCACCTCCCCCGTCGTAAGCCAGGGGAACTCAAAGTCAGGCGCAAAGAGGGTAGCCCGTACCCTTAGCCTGTTGTCCCTGTGGTGTGGGACTCGGGATTTCGGCCCCGTGCACGGGCGGCCGCTCGCTGGTTCAAGCCTCTCACTGGGCCTGGCCTGATATTGGCGCTACTGTGGCCCGTACCATTGTCCTTCTTCGGCCTATGGGCCGAAGGCTCCCCGGGGTGCCCCCCAGCCTCGACTTTCCTGATAGCCGAAGTGGGGGCTTTTTTGTTTTAGCGGGGTTCCCAAACCCCCGTGGCCGCCTGTTCGCGGCCTCGGTCTTCTCAAGCCGTACAGATCACTCCTCGCTGGATAGCGTTGTCCCGCTCGTCCTTCTCATCCTCATTTTCAAGAAGCTATTTGTTGGACCCCTCGGCCGAATGTTGATTCGGTACCGAGCCCCGACGAACCTCGCCTTTGCCCAGGTTGGGGAAGGCGAACCATTTCCTGATCTCCTCAGGCATGCTGAGGAAGAATCCGCACTATTCATCGATCGTCATTTCGGCCTTGCGTCGGGTGCAGCACCGAGGAGTGTTATTCGCCGACGTCCCGTCCTTTGGGAACTCTGTTTTCAATGCCGACCCTTTTCTCTTTGCCTTCACCATGCTTACCTGCGGGAGAGATGGATCAGTTTTTATTTTATTATCATTTTCGTGGTCGGCAAAAATAAACCGACCCTCATTGATCTCCTTTTGTATCTACTTTTTCCAAGCGGTACATTCGCATGTTCAGTGGCTTCAAGAATGGTGCCATTGGCAGTATTCTCGCCTCCTAAGCTCCTCGTAAGGAGGGATAGCCTGGCACTCCTGGAGCTTGATTCGACCATCCTTGTACAACCGATCGAATATCTGATCGGTTTTGGACGTGTCAAATGTAAAGGCGTTAGCCGATGTCAGGGTTTTAAACCCTCGTGTTTTGCTCGGCTTGAGGACTTGGCAAGTGTACGGTTTGCGGCCCGATATTATTTCGGTCGCGAACACTTCGGCCTCTTTGGCCGAAGACTCACCTTCGCTCGTTTCGTTTGACTCAATGTGATCCAAACTCTGTTCGACGAAAGAGACGTTATGCTCTTTCGGCTTCCTCTAGTCCTGTCCGCGGCCCCACTTCGGCCGCTCCTTTTTATTATTGTTCTGGAATTGCTCGTATTGAGCAAATCTGAACTCCAAAATAAAAAAGATTGAAAAAATATCGACCCTCGAAATGGTCGCGGGTCTTGAAGTTCAGGCCGTTGAATGCTATTTTGGTGAACTCAGCCTTTGGCATCATAACAAAGCAACGATTTCTTGCCGTTTTGAAATGGTTGAGGTATTCCCCCACCGTTTCTCCGGCATTCTACAGATACGATGCTATATCGGCCACCGAAAGTTCGGGCACAGCCCAATAGATCTGTTCGTGGAATTTGGCCTCCAACTCATCCCAATCCTGGACGGAATTGTGTGGTAGGCTTGTGTACCACGCGAACGCCGTCTTGGTCAATGACGTACAGAACAGTCTCATTTTCAGGAAAGGGCTTCCGGCTGCCACTCAGTATTGGGCCGTAAATCGAGCGACGTGCTCGACCATATTCTCGTTCTCTTCACTTGAGAACTTATCAAACTTCGATATCTTCCAATTGGCCGGATACAGGTAGTTCGTATCAATATGAGTGGGGTACGTAGATCTGAACACTGGCCGAATTACTAGCCTGACCTCTATGTTGAAGGTATTTCGGATGATATCCTCTACATGGGCGTGGATGTCGGCGAGCCCCACTAGAGGTGCTGGGGCTGCTAGTTGCGCTGGTAGAAGTGGCGGCCCGTATTGGCCAGCCTGATTTTGAGGCGGGCCCTATGGGGGAACCTGCCTGTCGTTCCTCCCCCCAGCCATTTCGGCGAGCCCGACCTAAGGTGTCTTGGCCGCCGGCTGTGCTGGAGGAGGTGGCGGCCCGTATAGGCCAGCCTGCAATTGGGGCGGTCCGTGCGGTGGGATCTGTTTGCCGATCCTGCCCCCAGCCTGAGACTGGATGAACGGTGGTGGGGGAGGCAGAGGAATTCCCAAGTAACTCTCTGATTGATGGCCAATATTCTGCCCTATCAACTGAATACCCGCCTAGTATGGGGTCATCTGCGGCTGTACTGCCCCCAGCGACTGCGCTGTTTGATTATAGGCGCCGGTGGTGCAACTCTCTGCGATTGCACTGTCGGCATTGCTGGCGCTATTGTAAACGATTGCGTTGGCAATTGTTGGGGTGCTGTGGAGACGTATCCTCCACTGTATGGCTGTTCATGGGCCATCGTTTGCCCGAGTCGAGCAGGACTTCGGCTCGGGGCCGCTATTGCGGCAAACATAGAGTCGAAACGGGCATCCTACGCCTGGATGTCTCTCTTGAGGGACATTTGCGTCTTCTCTATGCTATCCAACATTCGGGCCATTTGCCCGAATATCTGAGCTAAGGTCGGTTCCTGTGGTGCCGACCTTCCGCTAGTCTCCGGAACATCTGGCAGCGTCAGTGGCGGGTCATCCGCGTGTCCGATGTCACCGCCTTGGTCGTTTCATGAATGTCTGGGAACGACTCTATTACTAAGGTTTAGGCTGTTGTCCTCTGACATATTTACGGTAGGAGAAGGTAGGAGTTACTTGTGTGTCCCACCGAGCGTACCAAAAAGGTTGTTGGGGCCAAAAACGTGGGTCGTCGACTGGCCCCGTGGTTCCGTTGACCCTCTGAGATGTGATGCGTCGCGTGCCAATGGATCAAGCGATCGGGCCGAGGAGGGATCTGCTCGGCCGGATTCTTCTCACTTAGATTCTCACGTCCATCCGACTTAGATTAGCTGAATCGGGATGTGGAGATAGAGATAGATTGAGTACGGCCTAGAGTAGCCAACCCAGGTGGTAGAGATAATAATTTAACACGGCTGATGAGCCAATTAGGAATTTGGTATTTGATTGAAGTGGGGTTACAAAAGGAACTGGTAGCCAATTACGATTAATCTACTCCTAAAAAATGCAGTAAAGTTATCTAGAAAAATGGTAAATGCAGGTATTAAAAGGTATAAAAAGTAGGGGGGTGGTCTTGGCTTACGAGGTTGCAGGACCCCTTTTCTCTTCGATGGTTCGGGTACTTATACACTTCCCGAACCGTGCTTACCGGCGCCGATTCGAATTATCGGCTCGATCTAGGGAGAGTTATCGTAAATTTAGGAACAACTTCCTTTTGAGTCGAACTTCCTCAAATAGGATTATAGTCGTTTTTCGTCCAAGTTCATCCCCTTGTTATCGCGTCAGAGCGTGATTTCCGACGTTTTTCAATGATGGGCGCTCCTTGCCGTTCTAGGCTAGTTGCGGGATTCACGCCCAAATCTCACACTCCTTCCTTTCGTAGTCTTTCCCTTTTTGGCTCGAACAATAGAAGGCTAACTTTGGCTCTCGCCTTCTCCGTCGCTTGACTAGAGCGGTCTGGTGGTCGCCTTCATCCGAAGTCGACCTTAGACATGGCGATAATCTTCTTGTCGGTTGCTTCTTCTATCGGCTGATGCTTTCAACCGATGGCATACGTCGTGTGCTGCACTTCCATGCGGCTGAGATCGGTCCCGATCAGGACACGGATCTTCCTTTCGTTTGACCCATTCTTCCATCGGCTGATATATTTAGCCGACGATTGTCGCCACGTGTCATGCCCTTGAGTGGCGAAAATTTTGGTCTCAATACTAATCTAATTATTTTATTAACTAAGGTACCGTTTGGTAACGGGGATAAGGGGGGAATAACCCCCTTATCCCCGATACCATTCCCAAACGGGAATTACTTTTGTAGGAATTGGAATTCCAGGTTACCTGGAATAGCAAGGATGGGGGTGGGAATTGGTATTCCCACCCCCACATGGAATACGGGAGGGTTCTTTTGTGGCACAGGAATCTAGGCAGAGGGGGGGCACGTAGGCCTTTTTTTCCTCCTCTCTCTCTCTGCACCTCCTCTCTCTCTCTCTCTCTCTCTCTCCACGGTATTTTTTTTTTCCATACACTAATAAAAATTAGTTTTTTAATTTTTTTAAATTAGAATTTTTAAATTTTAAAAGATATTTAAATTTATAAATTTTAAAATTTAAAATTTTTTATTTAATAAATATTATTTTTTTAACTTATTTTTAATAAATCTAAAAATTTTATTTTATTTCAGTTTTGTAAAAAAAAATTATTAATTTTAAATTTTTAAAATTTATACAATTATTTTATAAATTTATTAAAATTTATATAAATTTAAAAATTAAAATTTTTACTCCCACTTAAACTTTAATTTAAAGGGCAAAATAGTCAATACACATATTTATCACTTCTCAATTCTTCTTATTCCTCTATACTCAACCAAACACAATTTTTTTTTATTCATCTTATTCTCCTTATTCCTATATAATTTACCAAACACAATTTTCTTCAAACCCGGTATAACTCATAAACCCAACCAAACACAAATTTACACTAATTCCTGCTAATACCATAATCTATACCTATCCCCGGTATAACAAAATTTTTCTTATCCCCGAACCAAACGGAGCCTAATAATCTAACTATTAAATAATTAACTAATTAATTTATTAATTTAGTAATTTATTAAATTATTTGTAGTTAATTAAATTATTAATTAATAATATATATTATTAATTATTTTATTAATTAATATTTTGGTTATCTAGCTATAGTTAATTAAATAAGTTAAATTATCATTTAATTAATATTTTATATTAATTAATTAGATAAAATATTATTATTTTAAAATTATAATTACTCTTATTCTTATTATTTCAATCTAACTATTTATACACTAATTTTCTTATTCCCGTAAAAAATTTAATTTTCATCCAAACACAAAATTAGCCCGATTATTGCTTATTCCAAAAGTTGTACTTATATCAAGAATAAGCCGTTCTTACTTATACCCAAACCGAATGCAGCCCTAGAGTTTAGTGGATGGTTGGTCGAATGGTATGATCTTAAGGGGTGAATATTGTTAGAGGGATAGATTTAACAGTAAAAAACTTAATAGTACAAAGTTATATATAATTTGGCTGCTATGCTATTGATAGCACCAAACACTTTGTACTATTAAATTTTCTACTGTTAGATCTATATCTTTGATTATTTTCATCTCTTAAATTATATTATTATTTTTTCAACTATCCACTAAATTTGTTAGGGCCTACTATCCGTATATCCCTTCATTCAAAGGTCAAAAATCTAATAGCACCAATGACTTGGTGCTATTAGATTTTTGACCATTGAATTTTTTATCATTAGATGAATTTGGTGCTATTAGATTACTGATCCTTGGATGAAGGAATGTGCAGCTAGGATGATAGTAGACCATAGGATTTAGTAAGTGATTTAGGAAATAATATAATCTAAGAGGTAAAAATAGTTAAAGGGGTAGATCTATGTAGAAAATTTAATAGCAAAAAGTGATTGATACTATTATTATTAATAGTATAGTAACCAAACTCTCTCTCTCTCTCTCTCTCTCTCTCTCTCTCTCTCTCTCTCTCTCTCTATATATATATATATAGTTAAATAATTTTTTTTGGAAATCTGATTTTAATAAAGGTAATTTTTTTAATATATATATATATATATATATATATATATATATATATATATATATATATATATATATATATATAGTCCGGCTAGAATACAATCGATAGCACCAAACAATTAGTGCTATCAAGTTTTCAGCCGTCGGATGAAAAGATATGCGGTTCGGATTATAGTGGTCCCCTAAAATTTTTACTATTCAACCAACTACCTAGTAAACCCTAGGGGCCCACTATAATCCCAACCGCATATTTTTTTCATCCAACGACTAAAAACTTGATAGCACCAATGTCTTAGTGCTATTGATACTATTCTAGCCTAATTTTATATATATATATATATATATATATATATATATATATATATATAGTCAAAATATTACAAATGGTGAAAACAGCAATGTAAATCTACCCAAAAAGTCCACAACCCTCTCACTCCATAACCAAAGTAATTAATAAGTGATAAAAATTGTAGAAAATTTATCTAAATTATAGATCATTTTGAATTGATCATTCATCTTTCAAAATTTTAATTTATTTATTTATTTATTTTAATTATTTGATTTGATTGAGTCTACGATACTCTCTGACTTCAAAATTTAAACTAATTATTTATATTAATAAATTTATAATTATAAGAATTAATTGTAAAAAATATAATAGCTAAATTTGTAAAGATAAATAAAATATTTAAAATTTAAAATTAAAATGCAGTTGAATAATTCATATCAAACAAACTAAAAAATTAAAATGTGAAATAAAAATTTTTAAAAAATCAAACAGCTAAACCAGAAGATTCTATAATTCATATAAATTTTATGCATATTTACTTCAATACATAATTATTTATCATATAATATAACAATAATAAATAATAAATTTACTATTCCTAAGCCACCGCCTCCACCGATCCTTTTCTTTCACCACTCTCTCTAATCACGTACGTTCGTCTCCTTCTCCCACAACACGGCAACATATTTTGTACTGCGCTCAATATACAAGGCACAAGAATAGGATCACCTTGGGACCTCCACAAACTTAGTTAAAGAAAAGCTCTCCCGCGGATACCTCTAAGCCCTTTGGTTTTATCCGGCCACCATTTTACGTATATATACGACCCCACCACCCTCGCCGTAGAACGCGGTCGACCATAAAAGCACTAGAATCTTATCCATATATAGCTGCGGCGGCGGCAGCGGGGGCTCGATCTCTAGCACCGCGATGCCCGCCGGAGCCGTCGCCGGAAGGCGGCTGCTCTGGTGCCCCTTCGAGGGCTGCATCGACTCCTCAAGCGGCGACAGAGAGCGCCGACCCTACCACCGCGATTGCAAATGCGCGCTCCACCGCACCGCCACCGCCACCGCAAGAACATGCGGTGCGTGTACGAGGTCGATTTCATATCCAGTTCGGCGCTCGTGGAGCCGACCTAAGATCGCCGCCTCCGCCGTCGGCACGTCTTCTCCGACCGCGGCGTCCCCGCATGCCGGAGGTTTTATCAGAAATTTTAAGAAATAAGGGATGAGTAGAAGAAGTAGGCTGCATTTTTTTTTTTTTTTTTTCGAAAAAAGAAAAATGAAAAAAAAAAAAAATCTATCAGATGATTCTGACGTATTCTTAGTTATCACTAATATCGATAACGCAGTTTTGATATTTGAATTGAGTAATATTTGATAATAATGATACAGAATACAAAGAAGACGTATATATGTGATAGATTTTTTTTTTTTTTTTTTTTTTCTTTTTTTTGTCTCAGACGTGTGCATTTGTTTTTGTGCGTTTCACTGGAAAAATTCGGTACGTACTCGCTCATTGTCATTTGCCTTTAATAATCTTTCTCACCCTTATCAATGAAAAGCCATTATTTCTATGTTTTGCTTTTAGATCTAATTCGAATTAACACAATGTTTTTAATTATTATTATTTTTTTTTTCTTTTGTACATTTACTTTAGGTTTTTTTTTTTTTTTTTAAAAAAAAAGTAATTTAATATCTTTCGAATTTTCGTTAATATATGAATTTTGTCAATTCTGTCATTTGAAGTTGCTTTTGATAACAGAAAGTCTAATTAGCGAATATCAGACAGTATTTTTTTATTTTTTTTATTTTTTGATGAAAAACTTAATTGTTGTATCTGAAAAAATAATTTTATATCAAAATAAGCTTTACTCGAAATTAAATCCTAATACCTACCTGAATTTAATAAATTATCTTAATTTTCATCACTAGTTTTAACAATTGATGATATAACAAAGAAATTGAGAAATTGATACATTTGTAAAACGTTATAAGAAATTAAATAGAAAATGATTGATGTACACTCCAAAATAATGTACATTTTACATTTAATTTATTTTAGAATGAAATAAATTTTATTTATTATTTTGAAATAATGAATAAAAAAAATTTTGGGATGTAAAATATATATTTAAAAGTAAATATAATTAAATTTTATGATGACAAAGTTTGAAAGGATGGTTACAAAATCTAGAAGGAAAAATAAGGAATGAATGTTTGGGATGTGATAGTGTCACATGTCTAAATCGCGTTTAAAGAAAAAATAAATATTAAATAGATAATTCTTCAAAAAATCAAAATTATTATTGATCAAATTCAAAACTGCTTTTAATAATCAAACGCCATTTATATAGGCGATATCATTATCCCTAAGAAAAAAAAATTTAATAGATCAATCTAAAACATTTCTAAATCTAATTTGATTAGAAATAATTATAATTGGCTGATCAAATTAATTCAATATAGAAAAGATACAAATTAGGATTTTTCAAGAACAGCACAAAAATACAAATTTGAAAATGTAAACAATTGAATTTGCTTCCCAAATTGGGTTGAAACAACAACAAATTCAATGCGTAGATCTCAAAACCTTGTTTCCGAATTAGAGCTGCGCACTGAAAACGAACAACTATGCGAAAAATTCCGAATTAGAGCTGCGTACTGAAAACGAATAACTACTACAACAAAATTAGATTTTAAGGACACATGTTTGTGACACTTTTGTATAAGTGTTCTATCTATATTTCATCTATATTCAAAATTAGGTTATAGGAATACATTTTTAGAACATATTACAAAAATGTGTCGCTATACACCCTAGCGACGGCACATACAGCAACACTTACAATAAGTGTCGGTATTTTTATCAGCGATATTTTTTTAAAATTTTAGAAATACTTAAAAGTGCCGCTATAATCTAATTTTGTTGTAGTGAATTATGCGAAAAGTTATTGATTGTTCAAGATTTTTTTTGGACTGTTTGTAAGAGTTGTTGAAATAATGGAAATTTCAGTCCAAATTAATCAGTTCAAGCTTGTCCAAAAATTCTAATGCTAAATTGGTCGACTGGCTACATCGGATAGAACCATAAAAATCTTAAAAAATGATACTGATTGAGAGAGGAGCTGTAATTTTATGTAAGTTTGTGTGGCAAAAAGTTTGTCAAACTCTAATGCTTAGCATGCTTGCAAATCTGTTTTGCTAAAACAACCCTAAATGTCACGGAGAAGACTTTATCCTTTCAAGAGGCTATCTGTTTTTGTGTGACCCTCTTTGAAAAGTGTTTGTGTAGAGTACACTTTTGGGTTTCAACTATGAGATGCGTAATTAATACCAAACTTTAATTTAAAATTTCTAACTTAAATTTTTTAAATTATCTATACCTATGTATGAGAGCTCAATTTCTAATGCTGATGTGTAGATCTCTTATTTTTCTAACTTAAATTTTTTAAATTATCTATACCTATGTATGAGAGCTCAATTTCTAATGCTGATGTGTAGATCTCTTATTATTTTGGACTAAGTGGGTGTCACGCCCCGAGTTTTAAAATCAGGTCTGAATTTTTTTTTTTTTTTTTTTTTTTATATATATATATATATATAAATCAGAGTTTGCAAAACGGGCGTAACAGACCGCCACATGTATAGTAAATTCCCTGCCCAACTGGACAGAGCCTTTACTATACATGCACGGCTAATCATAATCAGTCAATATCAGAGTAGTCTAAACTACGCATGCAAAACTAGTCTTTTTATAATAATTAAACTGAAATGCGGAAAATAAAATACACTGACTAAATAAGGGTCGATACTATCGCAATCGTCTCACCAACGTGTCCCGACATCCCATCACCCAAGCAACCTGAAAAATGGTCACCCAGGGGGTGTGAGATACACTGTACATGTATCCCAGTGGGCACGACGAGCCGAGAAATAGCTAATCATACCTACTGGATACAATAATCTGCGGATAGTAAAAATCATAGGGTAAAGCTGAATAACAATATGATCTAATGATAATCAACATACATCCACAGATAACTGAATAGGCAGATAATCAAGGGTAATGAAACTGCAGGTAGTAAATGCTGGGAATCAATGTAGAGCTGTAATAATCAAGCAGAGGGACTGCAGGTAAGCAATACAAGAAATCTGGATATAACTGAGATAATCAATCATAAACTGAGCAGTAAGGGTACAGGGTAAGATATCTATCAGTAACAGTGCAAAATATAATATAATGCGTCAACAAAAGAACTCAAGTACCCAATCAATGCCAGTATTGGTCACGAGGACCTCAGGCTCATACCACCTAACTGGCACCTAACAGGCTGACATAACCCCGCACCCACTGGTGCCTAACTGGGGGCTCACGGGTCCTTCCTCTAGACCACTTTACCGGTAAAGAACATCGTTGCGGTCATGACTCCGCTGATGTACGTGAAGTACAGCGTGCGTGGTAGTCATCATGCTATGATCAAAAGCTCACGGTCTAGTGACCAAGTAATCGGCAATAAGCCGAGATCCCAACAGGGAAATCATCTATCATATCGATCAAGGTCTATCATGCGTATCTGAACATCAAGTAGTATCTATCAATCATGCATATCGGAACATCGAGTAGTATCTATCAATCAGGATCAATCAATCATGCATATCGAAATATCAACAATATATCGGCTGACAGGAATCAACAGGTATAACCCGATCATGACATCTATGTAATAGATATGGAAACTGACAAGTAGCTGTATATCATGTATCTACGGAATCAATGTCTATCGAACAATCATGCGGTATATAGATCAACTCATCAGATATAATCAAGATATGAACACTGACAAGCAGATGTATATAGTGTGTCTCAAGAGAATCAAGATTTATCACGAATAATCATGGAGCATGAAACCATAATAATCTAAGCTAATCATGAACAGGTCTAAGGAAATCCATATCAATCAGAAGGATCATGTAGATAAAATCAACAGGCTAGTCAATAACAGGTGTCCGACTGGACTAAAGCAACCAGAGGGCCAAAGAGCTAAAGCCCGGATCGAAAGTAACCCACCTGGGTGAAGGCAGATCCTCGAACTCCCACACAGCTACTGGGAGGCTGGGGCTGAACAACTGGGCCCTGAATAAACGACTATGATCAGTAATAGACTCACACGTACCCATCCCGGTGACATAACAGTAACGGATCGTTTATACGGGGCAATATCGTCAATATATTGAATAAAACCCGATTCCTGATCAACGAGAGTCTACAGAACTCTAACAAAATGGCTAGCAGGTGTATATGCACTATTTAAAGACAGCTATCAAGTCCAATTTACAATTTAGTCCAATATGTTTTTAAAATTGCATTATATTCCTTAATTAGTCGACTGTTTCCGCTTGTTCTTGAAATCCGGGAGTCCAACGACGACGCCGTAATTTCCAGCGCGTCACATTTT
>CM054933.1:3972953-3978680 GCA_029168755.2 Tillandsia fasciculata | reverse complement strand
ATCGATAGCACCAATTATATATATATATATATATATTATATAATATATATATTAGTTCGGCTAGAATACTATCGATAGCACCAAACAATTGTGCTATCTGTTTTCTGCCGTTGAATGAAAAACGATTGCGGTTTGGATTATAGTGATTTCCCTAAGATTTTTACTATTCAACCAACCACCTAATAAATCCTAGGGGACCGCTATCATCTTAACCACGACATTTTTTATGCCAAAGGTTAAAACTTGATAGCACCAATGACTTGTGTGCTATCGAGTATTCTACTAATGATATATATATATATATATAATAGCTAGGCTTGTGTGCTTTAGCAGTTCGGAGCTCCCTTTCTCCCAGGTTGTTTTCAATGGTGGGATTTCGAATGGATGATCGATTCCGTTAAACTTGATACTAGTACTTAAAGGTCTAGAATTTAATTTCGTGATTTTTTAATATTATTTGCCTAGTGATCAAAGGGGCTTAAAGTCAACAATTTTAATGGTTGTGATGAGCCATTGCAAATTTAACTGCGTAGTAATATTCAAATCATATAAAATTTTGATAGAATTTTTTTATACTATATAAACAAGATCAATATTTTTGATCTAAAATTTTAGTATCATATCATTCTATTTTGTGAGATTTTTATTTTGAGTCATTTTGATTACTAGGTAAATGATATCGAAAAAATCGTAATTTAATTTCTAGATACTTCAATATTCTAGATTAAGTCTAACGGAGCCGATCGTTCATTTGAAAGTCCAACATCGAAAACAACTTGAGAGCACGAAGGCCTCTGTGTGCTTCTAAAATAACACAAGTCTTATTATATATATATATATATATATAATATATATATAAATATATATATATATATAATATAGTCTGGCTACTATGCTATCGATAGCACCAAGCACTTGGTGCTACCAAGTTTTTCGCCGTTAGATCTATCATTTTATGATTTTCACTCCTTTAATCATATTATTTTTCCAACCACACACTAAACCTAGGACCTATTATCATCCTAACATCACATTTCTTCGTCCAAGGGTCAAAACCCTAATAGCACAAATGACTTAGTGCTTGCCACCTTTTGATATTTTTTATTCCTATGCTTCTCTCTTTTTCTCTTTTCGTCTCCCAACTATAGTTTTTGGTGTTTCATCTCTCTTTTCGGCTTCCCTTGTGACTTCTGGTAAGCGTATCATACGTACTTGAATCCGAACCCTTTATCTCACACCTCTCCCTACTCTTCTCTCTCTATCTCCATCTCTCTCTTTCTTATTCTTCTCCAGTAAGTCACAGTGCTCGCCTTATTTGTTGAACACTCGACATTTTAGTAATATCACCTAAGGTATCTTCTCCTTTTTGCCATGGCTCTAGCGAGTCTCTGCTGTGCCCTCTCACTACTTCTCGCTCTTCTCCACTTCACGATCTCCATTAGTCTCTCTTAATTTCTTTACTTTTTAATTCATATAAACCTTCTTTTTACGTTCTTGTATATGGTTTAATGCAATTGTCGATAAGGAAACTATGAAGAGAGAGGGATAAGGCCACACACACTTATTGCCTACATCTACAAACTTGAATACGAGATAAATTCTCTTATTCTTCTCTCCCTTGATTTAATTAATTATGATTATTACTAAATTTTTCTTCTTCTTCTTTTTTTAGTTTTACTATACTTATAGAGTTTGTAGTCTTCCAATTATTATTTTTTATCTAAGAAGTAGTATGATATCGAATTGCTGGAGAATTTTGAACA
This sequence comes from Tillandsia fasciculata, assembly GCA_029168755.2. Lineage (NCBI taxonomy): Eukaryota > Viridiplantae > Streptophyta > Magnoliopsida > Poales > Bromeliaceae > Tillandsia > Tillandsia fasciculata. The sequence continues at coordinate 3,976,917 of CM054933.1, read as the reverse complement.
GTGAACTCATATATCGAATGAAGGGGTGGAAATTTCAGTTATAGTTTTTATTTTTTTTTTTTAGGTTTGTATTTATCTTGCAGGTTTAATTTGTATTTCAGTTATAGTCTTTATCTTTAATTTCTTGTACAGTTTAATTTTAAAAATTTAGTCCTTACAAATTTGAATTTAGTTTTTTGTTAGTCATTGCACCTTCTTAACTTAAATAGTGAGTTTTATTATATGGATTGTTGAGCTAATAAGGATGAAAAGAGCTTCTTAATTAGTAATTTTACAAACTCTTGCATACTATTTAAACTTATGCTCTTCTTATATATGATAGTTATAACACATAGTTTTTTTATATATTTAATTGATGATCTGTATATTTCAAGCTTATTTCTCTAGACTACCATCAATGATCATGATGATAGAAAAATATTATTTTGATAATACTTGCTCGTCGCATCACGCAGATAACTATATTAGTTATAATTAAGTTTTATAAATCAATATAATTAACTAGGGATATACTTCTACTTTTTCGATAAGACTGTAAAAAATATACCATAATTGATTTATTATAATATGCGGAATGTAATATTACGTACGAAAATAAATATGATATTTTTCTATTATATATTTTTTACTGCACGTAACACAATCTTCCGGTAGCTCCAAACGAAGCCTAAATGTTGAAACATTGCTAATATAAAAATAAAATGACACAAATCTTAATCATTATTATATTATGAGCTATAGTGTTAACGCATCATTTTTATATTAGCAACAATATTTTAATATTTAGTCATCTAAATTGAGTTGTCGAATTCGATTCTAACAAATTAGAAAGTTCGGCTAAAAATAACTATAAATTAAAATTTAAGGACTAAATTAACTACGATGTACTTCATAATTTAAGGACCAAAAATATAATTTACCCACAATGTTATTATAGTTCATTTGCTCGAACGAGTTGTAGAAACTGAGAATTTGAAATTTTAAAGTATGAGTTATAACTCGAAGTTTTGAAATTTGCAAATGAACTATAAGCCCTACTGGTATCTGTGTTGTTTATTATATACCAGTAGGTATGACTTGCAGTTTTCTGGCTCGTTATACTACTGGGATACATTTAGTTATATCTCACACCCTTTGGTGACCCCATTTTTTCAGGTCAGTCGGGTGGTGGAATGTCGGGACGTTGTTGAGAGGCACACGAATAGAGCCGTCCCCTGTCACTAGCTAGATATATAGCTATCATGCACCCTTTTTACCTGCTTTACCTGTTATCTTCATATGTTGATTTATAATGAGCATGATTTAGTGATTCCAGTTTTATGATATCTTGCATTGTATTTGGATTATGTGTGATCATGACTTAGACGTAGTAGTTGTGGTTTAGTATTGTGATGATTGATTACTGTTGTTTGGTTCAGTTCATTATCACATTAGTTTACTCTGATTGCACGCTCTGTACTTGCTTAGCCGTGGGTGTATAGGGGAGACTCTGTCTGAGTAGCCAGAGAATTTTCTATATGCGTGGCAATCTGTTCGCGTTCTAAAAATATAGTTTCAAACTCTTTATATATATATATATATATATATATATATATATATATATATATATATATATATATATATATATATATATATATATATATATATATATATAATAGACTGCTTTTTAACTATAGGGCGTGACAGGTTTTATGGTATTGAGAGAGATAAAGAGAGCCACCTCCATTGTTGGATCTTGTGAGAAAGGAAGAAGATTGCACCAAGTTCCTTCCAATTGCTCTCAAACCTCACTGTGATCTTCTTCTTCACTATCTATTGGTGCCATCCGAGAAGTGCCACACCCCTACCGGAGCTGCATGTCGCTGGAGAAGAGACTCCATCCTCGATTTATTCTTCTCTGGACAGAGGTAACTCCCCCTCATTCTCTTTGTTTTTCTTCCACCCAAGGCACCCCACAATTTTCCTCATCTCCTAAGGATGTCCCCTGTGCAGTCCCATCGCCAAAGACCCCACAGATTGCCAGCGGGAGCAAGGTGTTGCCGGAAACCTAGATCTGGCCAGACCTCGGCGTGTGCTCTATCCAACCGTTAGGATTTTGATCCAAGGTGCTGATCTGCTTATGTTGGACCTCTAGGTCATTCCCACGAAATCTCATCCCATTTGGTCCAGTCTAGAGCCCGCATTATATAACCCTAGTTTTGGTTCTTAGGTTGGCCGCATTGCTCCGCCCGGCGCCACCGCTGCTTCCTTCCGTCGGCTGAGAATTTAGTTGACTTCCTTTGCTCGAGGTCAAGACAAGAGAGCCCTTGCATGTACCTAGGAGCCACTGTCTTAGTCCTCGACAACCTGCTCTCGGGTTGGCTGCAAAGAACATCTCCGGCCAACCACTGCTCTCCGATGCTAGCGCCAGGCCCAGTCGCACTCCTGAGACTGCCCTCAAGCCTCCACTACCTGTGCTTGCCCTAGATTCTCCATAGAACTCCAGTTTGAGCAGGCTCGACCAACTGGTGCAAGTTTGTGACTTGTGTTGGCCGAGGTTGCTCCGAGGAAGTTTTCGACGGCCCTGCGACTTTCTGAAGGCAAGCCCTCGGCTTCTTTTAGCCTCCTGAGCATGATGCTCACTTCAGATCCCAAGTTAGTAGAGTATTTAGATGGGAATTACATTGTGGGTCTTTGGTGAATATTGTAAGTTGACCACCCTAGGCTGTTCTCGGGCTTAGTGCCATTTCCAAACAGTGAGCACAGTGTTCAGTGTGTCGAGGCCCACCTACGGATGCCCTCGGTTCAATACAAAAGTCCTCAGATTATAGGTATTAGCTTAGAAACCCTATTTTTACATGTAATTATACAAATATTGGAAACCCTAGGGGCCTAAATGCAAATATAGCGTTACAGGCTGCTTAGGGAAACGTGCACATAATTTCTAGACTTTTCGTTCGAAGTCCAATAATAGCTTTCGGTAAGCAAAAATCCAGTCCCAAACCATAAATTGGCAAAATCGCCGATTTATCGGCTTTCCGGCGCAAGTTGCGTGATTCGGGTGATTTGGAGAGTCATTGTTGACTGCCAGGTGTCCCTGGTTGTTCTCGACGCTATTCTGGCTAGGCTAGTGCCTTCAGTTTAGCGTTGGCGACTTCCGAAGCCGAAGTCGGGTTTTCGGAAGGGAATTTTAGTATTTATGATACCGATTGAGCACAGAATTGCACAGAGTCAGATGTTAGTACCCGAACGTCTTAAGTTAAGTGTTTCGAGGGTAGCACGTCAAGTTTCGTTAAATTCGAAAACCCGCAGCACTAGGTGGACCATAGTTGGTCGATCAGCGAATTACCGAAAATCTCGGCGGATCCCGGGACTTCAGTGAAGTTCCTCGTTTGGTTTATTTGTATTTAGCGAGTCAGCGGGTTGGGTATGAGTGAGTCTTTTACTGACATATAGTTCTGTTTTAAGCCCCAACAGTTAGGAGCCAGCCCGTGAGCTATCCAACGGATTTCAGCACCGCCTACACTAAGGTGGGTATTTCGGTCCGGGCTTTAGCATCTTGTCACCTGATTGGGTACCGTATTCGGTCGAACCCTTGTGATTCTTGCTAGCCCTGATTCTATTTTCCAGATATATCTTCTTGTTCAGTTATCTACCTGCTTACTTACTATCATGACATATACCATACTTGATTGGCCGTTAGTTAGTTGCTTTATAGTTTGGCTTAGTGCAGTATCCCTAGAACTTAGTGTTGGATGATAGAGTAGGGATTAGTACAGTTGTACAACATGATTGATTATACAATTACCAGCATCCCGTTGGGGAGTTTTCGACTTATCGTCGATTACCCGGTCTTTAGACCGTGAGGTTCAGTGTCAGCATTATGATCGCCACAGAGCCAGCTTACAGTCATGTACACTCGCAGATTAGCTACTTGTAGAGGTGTTCTTTACCGGTAGAGTGGTCACATCGACCCGTGAGCCCA